>JAHRIG010000591.1:2565628-2672017 GCA_020311275.1 Eira barbara
AGGAAGGAAGGAAGGAAGGAAGGAAGGAAGGAAGGAAGGAAGGAAGGATCGATCTACAATCCCTAGGATTATGGTACCAGTTCTCTGGGAATGGAACTATCAGAACCCAAGTTAAGGTTAGGATTAGGGCTTAGGAGCATGACAGTTCTGATCTGCTGGATGTGTGGCAAACTTCCAGGACACTGAGTTGTGGGCATGGGTAAAGGAGAGTGTCATTCTCAAGGTTTGTGTCCAGAGGGCCCCTGAAAGTGTGAGTTGGTTCAGATCATCTAAAATAGGCATTCAGATTTCTCCTGCACTGAATCCTTTCTGGAGTTCCATATGGCCTTGTTTCCTTGGGTCTTCCAGGCTGAGTCCTCTGGTATTGCTGAGGTGTTCCCAATGCACTGAGATTTGTAGCCTGTCCTCTGGGAATGGGCCTCTCAACACCCCCCCCCAGGGTTATGGTTAGGGACAAGGAGCATGGAAGGTCAGATCTGGTTGCTCTCTGGTGACATTCAAAGGGTCGATTTGAGGGAGTAGATTAGAGTCATTATCGGGCTCAGGATTTGTGTTCATGGGGCATTTAAATGTGTTAGTTGGCTGGGATGGTACCAGGGGGGCATTGAAATTTCTCCTTCTATGTATCCATTCTGGAGTCCCAAATGCATGGTTTCCATCTGGATTGCAGTCTTATTTTAGTCCTCTAGTATTGCTACTATTGCTTTAGTGTCTTCAGTGTCTTCTCTACTATTGCTACTAATGCTTCAGTGTCAGCAATCTCTGGGGCTTTGGAGCCAGACCTGTGGAAATGGTTCACTCAGAGCCCAAACTAGGGTTAGGGTTAGGGCCTAGGAATATGACAGTTCTGATCTGCTGGCTGTGTGGTGATGGTCTAGAAAGGCTGAGTTTAGGAATGTGGGTTAGGGTGAATGCAATGCTTATATTTTGTTTCCAGTGGGGTCCACAAATGTGTCAGTTGCCTGGAATTGTGGTGACTTTTTAGAGGGCTGGACTGAAGGTGGAGAGTATGCCTATGATTAGGCTCAGGGATTGTGTCTTGGCTGATGCCTAATGAATCAGTTGGTTAATTTCTGCATAGGTGGGCGTTCAGATTGCTCCTGCTATGAATCCATTCTGGAGCACCAAATGGCACAGTTTCCATCTGTGTTGCCATCTGAGTCCTCTGGTATTGCTCAGGTGTCCCCACTCCCTGGGCCTTTGGAGCAGGTCTCTAGGAATGGACCTCTCGGAAGCCAACCTAGGATTTGGGATAGAGCAAAAAAGCATGGCAAGTCCAGTTTTTCATCTGTGTGGTGACATTTTTCAAAGGGCTGAGTTGAGAGTGTGAGTTAGGGTGTATGCCATGCTGAGGTTTTGTGTCCAGGGAGCTCACAAATGTCTTGATTGGTTGGGAAACACTGAGTTGGGCATTCATATTTCTCCTTCTCTAAATCCTATCTGGAGTCCCATTCGGCACAGGGCTGTGTTGCAGGCTGAGTCCTCTGCTATTTCTGAGGTGTCCCCAAACCGCTGAACTTTGGAGCCAGGCCTCTGGGAATGGACTTCTCAAAACCCACCCTAGGGTTAGGGTTAGGGACTAGCAGTATGGCAGGTCTGATCTGGCGTGTTGTGATGATCCATGAGGCCTGAGTTGAGGGTGAGAGTTAGGGTGATTTGGGGTCTAAGGGTTTTGTTTCATGGGGTCTTTGAATGTGCTGGTTGGCTGGGATCACCTCAGGTGGGCATTGAGATTTCTTCTCTGAATCCCCATTCTGGAGTCCCAAATGACACCGTTTCCTTCTATATTATAGCCTGCATCTTCTAGTATTGCTTTGGTGTCCAATATGTTGGAGCTTTGGTACCAGGCCTATGGGAATGGTCTACTCAAATCCAAACCCAGGGGTGAGATTAGGGCCTAGGAGCATGGCAGGTCTCAGGTGACAGGTGTGTGGTGACAGTCTGAAAATGTTGAGTTTGGGACGTGGGTTAGGGTGAATGTGATGTTTAGGGTTTGTTTCTAGCAAGCTCCTTAAAGTGTTGGTTGGCAGGATTGGGTCAAGAGAGCATTCAGATTTCTCCTGATTTGAATCTTATCTGGAGTCTTAAATGGCATGTTTTTGTTCTGAGTGGCAGGCTGAGTCCTCTGGTATAGCTCATGTGTCCCAAGTCCCCGGGAATTTGGAGCCAGGCTTCTGGGATAGGAACCATCAGAAACCAAATGACAGTTGGTGTTTGGATATAGGACGAGGTCAGGTCCAATATGCAGGCTGTGTGAATACATTTTCAGAGGGCCGAGTTGAGTTCATGCATTAGAGTTAGGGACGCTCATGATTTGTGTTGAGGGGTCATCTTAATATGTGTGTTGGATTCTCAGGTGGACATTCAGATTTCCCTGAGTCAGAATCCTTTCTGAAGACCCTTAAAGCAAGGTTTCCTTTGGTGTTGCAGGCTGAGACCTCTGGTATTGTGGAGGCATTCCCAATCCATTGAACATTAGAGCAAGGCCTTTGGCAATGGAATCTCAAAACCCACCCTAAGGTTAGGGTTAGGGCCAAGAAGCATGATAGGTCTGATATAGTGGCTCGCTGTGATGTTCCAAAAGGACTAAGTTGAGTGAGTCAGTTAGAGACATTATCAGGCTCAGGGTTTGGGTCCAAGGGACCTTCGAAAATACTGGTATACTGGATTGCCATTGGGGGGTGGTGGATAGAAATTTCTCCTTCTATGTATCTGTTCTGGAGTTCCAAAGGGCATGGTTTCCATCTGTATTGCTGCCTTAGTGCTCTAGTATTGCTCCAGAATAAACAATCTCTTGGGCGAATAGATCCTGTGCATGGGCCATTGGAGCTGGGCCTCTGGGAATGGACCCCTAAGAAATCAATCTAGGACTAGGGTTAAGGCTTAGGAGTATGGCAGGTCCCATCTTCTTGTTGCATGGTGAACGTTCCAGAGCCCTGAGTTGAGGACGTGGGTTAGGGTGAGTGACATGCTCAGGTTTTGCATCCACAGTGCCCCCAAAAATGAGGTTTGGTTCTGATTGTCTAAAAGAGGCTTTCAGATGTCTCCTGCTCTGAATCTTTTCTGGCATCCCATAGGGCATGGTTTCCTTCTGTGTTGTAGGCTGAGTCCTCTTGTGTTGCATAGGAGGCCCCAGTCCATTCAGTATTTGAGGCAGGCTCTGGGAATGGACCTCTCCAAGCCCAGCTTATGGTTAGAGTTAGGGGCTAGGAGCCTGGCAGGTCCAATCTTGTAGCTGTGCAGTGACATTCCCGAGGGCTGAGTCGAGGGAGTGGGCTAGGCTGATTTTCGGGCTCAGGGTCTGAACATGGGGCCTTTGAACATGTTGGTTGGCTAGGATCCACTCAACTGGGCATTCAGGATTCTCCTGGACTGAATCCTTCATGAAGTCTCGTTCGGCACAGTTTCCTTCTGTGTTGCAGGCTGTGTCCTATGGTATTGCTCAGATGTCTCCAATCCCTGGGGCTTTGGAGCCAGGCCTCTGGGAAAGGACCCTTCAAAGCCCACCCTAGGATTAGGGTTAGGGCTTAGGAGCATGGCAGGCCTGATCTTCTTGTGGTGTGACAAAATTCCTGGACCCCTGGTTTGAGGACGTGGATTAGGCTAAGTATCAACCTCCGGGTTTGTGCCCGGTGGATCCCAGAAAGTGGGATGGTTGGAGTCAACTCAAATAAGCATTCAGATTTCTCCTTTTCTGAGTCCCTCAGAGTGGGAGAAACCTATATGCCACCCTGAGGACACCAGAACTTTCGGCGGCACCCCTGGCCACAAACCCAGAGGCTGACAAGCCGCCTGACCACCACCATTCACTCAGACCCCCAGAAATCCCACTTCCAAACCAGCAGATCAGGCCTGCCATGACCCTAGGCCCTAACCGCAACCCTAGGTTGCATTTTCAGGCTTCCATCCTCAAGGCCTGGCCCCCAAGCCCTTAAGATTGGAAACACCTGAGCCACACCCCAGGACTCTGCCTTTCACCCAGGAGGAAACCATACTATTTAGAGTGCACATAACCCTCAGAGTGAGAGAAATCCTCATGCTCCCCTGAGGACACCCCCACCATGCCCGGCCCCCTGGCCACAAACCTGTAGCCTAACATGCTGCCTTACCCCCGCCCTCAATTCAGCCAGGGAGCCTGCCTCGGTGCTGGCAGATAGGGCCTGCCATGCTCCTAGGCCCTAACACTAACCCTAGGATGTGTTTTCAAGCTTCTGTCCCCAGAGGCCTGTCCCCCAAAGCCTCCAGATTGAGGGCCTCTGAGCCACACCCCAGGATTCCACCTGCCATCCAGAAGAAAACCATGCCATTTGGAGCTGCACAGAACCTTTAGAGTGGGAGAAACATGCATGTCCCCTGAGGTGACCCCTACCTACGGCATCCCCCCCAGAGCCTGACACACTGCATGATCCCCACCCTAAATTCAGCCCCCGGGGGACCCTGCCTCAGTGCCAGCAGATCAGGACTGCCATGCTTCTAGGCCCTAACCCTAAACATAGTTTGGGTTTTCAGGCATCCACTCCCAAAGGCCTGTCTCCAAAGCCCCAGAAATTGGAGACATCTGAGCAATTCCAGAGGACTCAACCTGCAACACAGAAGGAAACTACGCCAAATGAGACTTCATGAAGGATTCGGTCTGGGAGAATTCTGAATGTCCAGCTGAGCTGATTCTAGCTGACCAACATGTTCAAAGGCCCCGTGTACAGATGCTGAGCCCGAAAATCAGCCTAGCCCACTCCCTCGACTCATCCCTCAGGAACATCACTGCACAGCCACAAGATTGGACCTGCCAGGCTCCTAACCCCTAACTCTAACCCTAGGCTGGGTTTGTAGAGGTCCATTCCCAGAGGCCTGCCTCCAGTACTGAATGGACTGGGGACCTCTCTGCAACACAAGAGGACTCAGCCTGCCACACAGAAGGAAACCATGCCCTATGGGATGCCTATGGGACTTACAACACACAACATTAAGATCAGAACTGCCAAGCTCCTAAGCCCTAAGCCTAACTCTAGGGCGGGTTCTGAGGGGTCCATTTCCAGAAGCCTGGCTCCAAAGTCTCAAGGATTGGAGACATCTAAGAAATACCAGAGGACACAGCCTGCAACACAGAAGAACACTGTGCCCTATGGGACTCCAGAAAGGTTTCAGAATAGAGGAAATAGGAATTCCTATTTGAGTGGACTCCAACCAACCCCACTTTCTGGGACCCACTGGACATAAACCCAGGGGATGACACTTACTCTAATCCGTGCCCTCAACTCAGAGGTCCAGGAGGATTGCCACACCACAAGAAGATCAGACCTGTCATGCTCCTTAGCCCTAACCCTAACCCTAGGGTGGGTTTTGAGGCATCCACGGTCTCAAAGTCCTGGTCCCAAAGCCCCAGGGATTGGAGACATCTGAGCAATACCATAGGACACAGCCTGCAACACAGAAGGAAACTGTGCCGAATGAGACTTCATGAAGGATTCAGTCCAGGAGAATCCTGAATGCCCAGTTGAGCGGATCCTAGCCAACCAACATGTTCAAAGGCCTCATGTACACAGACCCTGAGCCTGAAAATCAGCCTAACCCACTCCCTCAACTAAGCCCTCGGGAAAGTCACTGCACAGCCACCAGATTGGACCTGCCAGGCTCCTAGGCCCTAACTCTAACCCTAGGCTGGGTTTGGAGAGGTCCATTCCCAGAGCCTGCCTCAAATACTGAATGGACTCAGGACTCCTCTGCAAAACAAGAGGAATCAGCCTGCAACCCAGAAGGAAACCGTGCCCTATGGGATGCCAGAAAGGATTCAGAACAAGAGACATCTGAAAGCCTCTTTTAGACAATCAGAACCAAACCTCATTTTGGGGGCACTGTGAATGCAAAGCCCAAGCATGTCGCTCACCCTAACCCACATTCTTAACTCAGGGCTCTGGGACATTCTCCATGCAACAAGAAGAAGGGACCGGCCATGCTCCTAAGCCTTAACTCTAACTCTAGGTTGGGTTCTTAGGGGTCCATTCACAGAGGTGTGGATCCAAAGAACCCAGAAATCAGAGACATCTGAACAACCCCAGGCTACTCAGCCTGCAACACAGAAGGAATGCTTGTCATATGGGGCTCTAGAGAATATTCTGATCAGGAGAAAACCCAGTGCCCACCTGAGCTCCTCCCAGCCAACACACACATTCAGGGGATCCCTTGGACCCAATCCCTGAGATTGACAGTCTCTCAAATGCATGCCCTCACCTCAGTCCTCCAGGATGGTCTCTATACAGGACCTGACTTGATCCTATGCTCTAACCCTAACCCTCTGTTGGGTTCTATCTTTACCAATCCCAGAAGCCTGGCTCCAAAGACCTAGGGACTGGGGACCCCTCGGCAACACCAGAGGACACAGCCTGCCACTCCAAAAGGCAATTTGCCATCTAGGACATCAGGTAGGAAGCAGAACAGAAATCTCCATGCCTACCCTAGCTGATCCCAGCCAACCACCACATTCATGGCCCTGCTGGGAACCAACCCTTAGCATCACTTTAACCCTAACTCACATCCTGAGCTCAGCATTTTGAGAGGGTCACCACAAAATTGACATATCAGACCTTCCCTGCTCCAGGGCTCTGATCCTAACTTGTGCCTGGGTTCTGAGTGGACCATTTTCACAGGCCTGGCTCCAATCCCACAGAGAATGTTGACAGCAAAGCAGTCCTACACAACTAAGGCTTCAATAGGGATGGAAACAGTGCCATTGGGGACAGAAGAATGGATATGGAGAAGGAGAAATCTCAATGCCCCCCAAAGAACCAACATATTTGAAGTCCCTGTAGACTCAAACCCTGAGCCTGACAATGGCTCTAACCCACTCTCTCAACTCACCTTTCTGAGAAGGTCATTGCAGGGCCACCAGATGGGACCTGCCATGCTCCTAGCCCCTAACACTAACCATAGGGTGGGTTCTGAAGGGTCCATTCCCAGTGGACTGGATTCAAATACTAAGGATTATAGACGTCTGAGCAACACCAGAGGACTCAGCCTGCAACTCAGAAGTACACCGTGCAGTATGTGAATCCAGACAGGATTCAATGTCTAGGGGCATGGTAGGCCTGTTCTGCCAGTGCAGAGGTGGGCTCCCTAGGAGGCTGAGTTCAGGGCGGGTGTAAGGCAGCACATCAGGCTCTGGGGTTGTGGCCAGGGGAGGCGCTGATGGTGGGGGTTGGTGACCTCAAGGGAAATGCAAGTTTCTCCTGCTCTAAGAGTCCTGAGCAGCTCCAAATGGCACAGGTTCCTCCTGGGTGCCATGCAGAGTCCTGAGGTGTGGCTCAAGGGTCTCCAAACTGGAGGGCTTGGGGGCCAAGCCTCTGGGTATAGAAGCCTTGGGGACTCCTCTACAACACAAGAGGACTCAGCCTGAAACACAGGTTGAAAACCCAACCTAGGGTTAGGGTTAACGTCTAGGGGCATAGCAGGCCCCATCTGCCAGTGCTGAGGTGGGCTTTCCAGAGGGCTGGGTTGACGATTGTGTTCAGAGAGCATGTCAGGCTCCTGGTTGTGGTGTCCTCAGGGGCGCATGCAGGTTTCTCCCACTCTGAAGGTTCTGTGCAGCTCCAAATGACAAGGTTTCCTCCTGGGTGGCAGCAGGAGTCCTGAGGTATGACACAGTGTTCACCAACCTAGGGGGCTTGGAGACCAGGCCTTTGGGGACAGAAGCCTGAAAACCCAAACTAGGGTTACAGTTAGGGCCTAAGGGCATGGCAGAACCAACCTGCTGGCAATGAGGTGGACTCCCCAGGGAGGCTGAATTGAGTGTGAGGTACAGGCAGTCCATCAGACTCACAGTTTGTGGTCAGGGGGCCACCAAAGGTGCTGGTGGGATCAAGGGGCCACGAATGGTGCTGGTTGTATCAGGGGGCATGCAGGTGTCTCCCACTCTGAGGGTTATGCACAGCTCCAAATGCCAAAGTTTCCTCCTGGGTGGCAGGTGTAGTCCTGGGGTGTGGCTGAGGGTTCCTGAATCTTGAGGGTTTGGGGGACAGGCCTCTGGGGATGAAAGCATGAAAACCCAACATAGTGTTAGGGTTTGGGAGTAGGGTCATGCATGGCTGTCCCAATCTGCTGGTGCTGAGGCGGGCTCCCTGGGGAACTGAGTAGAGTGCAGGGTTCACGTGGTTTGTGAGATTCTGGGTTTGTGGTCAGGGGGACCATGGAAGTTGGGGCTGGCCAGAGGGAGCATGCAGGTTTCTTCCATTCTGAGGATTCTGTGTAGCTCCAAATTACACGATTTCCTCTGAGGTGGCAAGGGTAGTCCTGGTGTGTGTATCAAGGGTCCCCAATCTGGAGGGCTTGCAGGACAAGCCTCTGGGGACAAAAGCCTGAAAACCCAACTTAGGGTTAGGGTTAGGGCCTAGGGGAATGGTAGGCCTGATCTGCCAGCACCAAGGCGAACTCCCCTAGGGACTGAGTTGAGGACAGTGGTCAGGTGGCGTGTCAACTTCCGGGGTTGTGGCCAGGGGGTCCACCGAAATTGGGGGTGGCCTCAGGGATGCATGCAGGTTTCTCCCACTCTGAGGGTTCTGCCCAGCTCCAAACGTCACAGATTCCTCCTGGGTAGCAGGTGGAGACCTGTGGTATGGCTCAAGGTTCTCCAATCAAGAGGGCTTGGGGGCCAGACCTCTGGGGACAGCCTGATAAGCCAACATAAGTTTAGTGTTAGGGCCTAGGGTCACAGCAGGCCCAATCTGCTGGCACTGAGGTGGGCTCCCTGGGAATCTGAGTGGAGGGCATGAGTCAGGCGGCATGTCCATCTCCAAGTTTGTGTCTAGGGGGTCCACTGAAGGTGGGGCTGTCCTCGGGGAGGGCATATAGGTATCTCCATATCTGAGGGTTCTGTGCAACTTCAAAGACACTTTTCCTTCTTGGTGGCAGGCAGAGTCCTGGGCTGAGGCTCAAGGGTCAAATATCTGGAGATTTTGGGGGCCAGTCATCTGGGAATAGACACATGAAAACCCAACCTGGTATTAGAGTTAAGACCTAGGGGCATGACAGGTCTGATCTGCTGGCACTGAAGCGGGCTCCCCAGGGATATGAGTTGAAGGTGTGGGTCAGGCAGCAAGTCAGGTTTGTGTTTGTGTCCAGGGAAGCTGCTGAATGAGGGGGTGGTCTCAGAGGGGCATGCAGGTTTCTCCCACTCCGAGGGTTCCACACAGCTCCAAACAGTTCACTTTCCTCCTGGGTAGCAGGCAGAGTCCTGAGGTGTGACTTAGCGGTCATCTATCTGGAGTGCTTGGTGGCCAGGCCTCTGGAGATGGAAACTGAATAGAAAACCTAGGGTTATGGTTAGGTCCCAGGGGCATTGCAGGCATGATCTGCCAGCTGTGAAACCTCTGGTTTGTGGCCAGGGTGGCTGCTGATGCTGAGGGTGTCCTCAGGGGACATGCAGGTTTCTCCTGCTCTGAGGGTTCTGTGCCACTCCATATGGCACAGTTTCCTCCTGGGTAACAGCTGGTGTCCTGAGGTGTAGCTCAGAAGTCCCCATTCTGGTGGTCTTGAGTGCCAGCCTCCGGGTACATAAGTCTGAAAACCCAACCTAGGGTTAGGGTTAGGGCCTAGGAGCATGCAGGCCAGATGTTACGGTGCTGAGGTGGGCTTCCTGGGATGCTGAGTTGAGTGAGTTTTTCAGGGTGCACGTCAGGCATTAGGTTTATGGCCAGGTTCCTGAGGAAATCAGGATCGAGGGTGCAGGCAGGTTTCTCCCACTCTGAGGGTTCAGCGCAGCTCCAAATGTTTCTTCCTGGGTGGCAGACGGAGTCCTGGAGTATGGCTCAGGGTTTCCCAATCTGGAGGGTTTGGGGGACTGTCCTCTGGGGATGGAAACCTGAAAACCTAATCTAGGGTAAGTGTTAGTGCCCAGGGAAATGATGGGCCCAATCTGCTGGAGCTGAGGTTGGCTCACCATGGGACTTCGCTGAGTGTGGGGGTCAGGAGGATCATCAGTCCCTGGTGGGTGGTCAGGGTGGCTGCCAAAAGTGGAGGTGTCCTCAGGGAGTCATGCAGGTTTCTCCTGAACTGAGGGTTCTGTGCAGCTCCAAACGTCATGGATTCATCTAGGTGCCAAGAGGAGTCCTAGGGTGTGGCTCAGGTGCCCCAAGCTGAGGGCTTTGGGGCCAGGCCTCTGGGGCCAGAAGCCTGAAAACACAAACTAAGGTTAGGGTTAGGGTCTAGGGACATGTTAGGCCTGATTGCTGGCGCTCAGTTTTACTTGCTTTGGGGTTGAGTTGAGAGCAGTGTTCAGGTGGCACATCAGGCTCCGTGTTTATGGATAGGGATGCCGCTGAATATGGGGGTGGTCTCAGGGGGCCATCCAGGTAGCTCCAGGTCTGAGGGTTCAGCGCAGCTCCAAACATCACAGTTTCCTCCTGGGTGTCAAGCAGAGTGCTAGGGTGTGGCTCAGCAGTCCTCAATCTGGAGGGCTTGAGGAACAGGCCTCTGGGGACAGAACCTGTAAAGCAAACCAAGGGGTTGTTTAGGGGTAGGGTTTAGGGGCTTGGCACCCCGGATCTTCCAGCACTGAGGCGGGGGTCCCTTGGGGGCTGAGTTCAGTGCAGGGTTCAGGTGGCATATCAGGCTCTGGGTTTGTGGCCTGGGAGGCTGCTGAAGATGAGGTTGTTCTCAGGGTGACATGCAAGTTTCTCCCGCTCTGAGGTTTCTAGTCGACCCCGAATGACACTGTATCCTCCAGGGTGGCATGCGGAATCCTGGGGGGTGCCTCTAGGGTCCCCATCTAGAATGCTTGAGGACCGTGCCTCTGGGGACATAACCTGAAAAGAAAACCAAGAGTTAGGGTTAGAACCTAGGGGTACGGCAGGCCCAGTCTGCCAGTGGTGAGGTGAGGTCCCCAGGGGGCTGAGTTGAGGGCGCAGGTCAGGTGACGCATCAGCCTCTGGGTTTGTGGCCAGGGAGAATGCCTAAGGTGGGGTGGCCTAAGGGGTGCATGCAGGTTTCTCCCACTTGGAGGGTTCTGTGCAGCACCAAATGGCAAGTTTTTTTCCTGGGTGGCTGGCAGAGTCCTTAGGTATGCTCAGAGGTCTCCAATCTGGAGGCCTTTGGGCCAGGCCTCTGGGGAAGGAAGACTGAAAATCCAACCTAGGGTTAGGGTTAGGAACGAGGGGCATGGCAGGCCCAATCTGTTGGCCTTGAGGCAGGCTCATCAGGGTGTTGAGTTTAGGGCGTGGCTCAGAGGGCACATCAGGCTCTGGGTTTCTAGCTATGGGAGAAGCTGTGGAGGTTGCTACAGGGGGGCATGCAGGTTTCTCCCACTCTGTGGGTTCTGCACAGCTCCAAACAGCTTGGTTTCCTTTGGTTGGCAGCTGGAGTCTGAGGTGTAGTTCTTGGGCCCCCCATCTGGAGGGCTTCAGGGTCAGCCTCTGGAGACGGAAGCCTGAAACCCAACCTAGGCTTAGGGCTAGGGCCTAGGGACATGGAAGGTCCATTCTGCTGGTGCTGAGGCAGGCTCCTCAGTGGGCTGAGTTGAGAGAGCTTGTCAGGCAGTGAGTCAGGCTCCAGGAATGTTGCCAGGGGTCTACTGTAGTTGGGTGTCACTTCAGGTGTGTATGCAGGTTTATCCCACTCTGAGAATTCTGCACAACTCCAAATGGTACGGTATCCCCCTGTGTAGCAGTTGGAATACTTAAGGACCCCCTAAGCTCAGGGGTCCTTAATTTGTAGGGTTTGTGGGCCAGGCATCTATGGACAGAAGCCTGAAAACACAATCTAGGATCAGAGTTAGTGAATAAAGCCATGGCATACCTGATCTGCCCATGCTGAGGCAGAATCCCCAGGGGTCTAGGTTGCATGTCAGGCTTGGGTTTTGGGCCAGGGGTGGCCGCCAAAGATGGTGGTGGCCTAAGGGGAGCATGAAGGTGTCTCCATCTCTAATGGGTCCTGCACAGCTCCAAATGGCATGGTTCCCTCTGGGTAGCATGCAGAATCCTGGGGTGTGGCTCAGCAATACCCAATCTAGAGGGCTGGTGGCCAGGCTTCTGGGAACTGAAGCCTGAAAACCCGACTTTGGGTTAGTGTTAGGGCCTAGGACATGTCAGGCCCAATATACTGGTGCTGAGCAAGGCTTCCCAGGGTGACAATATGAAGAAGGGACTCAGGTGATGTTATATATTCCGGGTTTATGGCTATGGGTGCTGCCAAAGGTAGGGGATGCCTCATAGTGGCATGCATGCTTCTCCTGCTCTGAAGGTTATGCACAGTTCCAAAAGACACGTTTTCATTCTGGGTGGCAGGGAGAGTCTTTGGGTGTGACTCAGTGTTCCCCAATATGGAGCTTTTGGGCGCCAGGCCTCTGGGGAGAGAAGCTTGAAAAGCCAACCTAAGGTTAGTTCCTAGGGGCAGGGCAGGTTCAAACTTTCATCAGTGAGGCAGGCTCCCCTAACAGCTAAGTTGAGGCTGGGAGTCAGGAGGCATGTCAGGCATCAGGTTGGTGGTCCCTGGGAGTGCCAAAAGTGGGGGTGGCCTAAAAGGAGCATAAAGGTTTCTTGCTCTCCGAGGTTTTGACAAGGCTCTGAAGGGCACAGTTTCCATCTGGGTGGGAGGCGGAATCCTGGGGTATGGCTAAGGGGTCCCACATATGGAGGGTTTGGGGCTAGGCATCTGGGGATGGAAGCCTGAAAACCCGACCTAGGGTTAGGGTTAGGGTCCAGGGGCATGGCAGGAACGATCTGTTGGCAATGAGTCAGGCTCCCCAGGGCTGAGGTGAGGGAGGGGATTAGGTGGTGCATCGGCCTTGGGTTTGTGGCCAGTGGGGCCACCAATGGTGTGGGTGGCATGCAGGTTTCTCATGCTCTGGGGTTCTGCACAGCTCCAAATGCCATGGTTTCCGCCTGTGTGGTAAGCATAGTCCTGGGATGTGTCTGAGAGTTCCCAAATCTTGAGGGTTTGGGGGACAGGCATCTGGGGTTGGAAGCCTGAAAACTCAACCCAGGGTTAGGGTTTAGATCCTATCTGCTGGTGCTACGGCGGGATCCCTGGGGGCCTGAGTTGAGGGCAGGGTCAGGCTGTGTGTCAGGCTCTGGGTTTGAGGTTACAGGCACTGCTGAAGGTGGGAGTGGCCTCAGGGTTATATGTAGGTTTATCCCATTCTGAGTGTTCTGTGCAGCTCCAAATGGAACAGTTTCATCCTGGGAGGTAGGTGAGTCCTTGGGTATGGCTCAGGAGTCCCCAGTCTGGAGGGCTAGTGGGACATGCCTCTGGGGACAGAAGCCTGAAAATCAAACCTAAGGTTGGGGTTAGGGCCTAGAGACATGGCAGACCAGATGTGCCAGCAATGAGGTGGGGACCGTGAGGGGCTGAGTTGAATGCAGGGTTCAGGTGGCTTGTGAGGTTCTGGGTTTGTGGCCTGGGGGGCCACCGAATGTGGGGCTGCCTGAGGGTGCATACAGGTTGTTTCCATTTTGTGGATTCTGTGCAGCTCCAAATGGCACGGTTTCCTTGGGGATGGCAGGTGGAGTCCTGGTGTTTGGATCAAGGGTCCCCAAACTGGAGGGCTTGCAGGACATACCTCTCGGGAAGGAACCTTGAAAACCCAATCTAGGATTAGGGTTAGGGCCTAGGGGAATGGCAGGCCTGATCTTCCAGCCCTGAGGCAAGCTCCCTGGGAGGCTGAGTTGAGGACATTGGTCAGGTGGCATGTCAACTTATGAGGTTGTGTCCAGGGTATCCATCGAAAGTGCTGGTGGCCTCAAGGGTGTATGCAGGTTTCTCCCACTCTGAGGGTTCAGTGCAGTTCCAAATGGTATGGTTTCCTCCTGGGTGGCAGGCAGAGTCCTGGGGTGTGGCTGCCAAAGTTGGTGGGGGGGATTGCAGGTTTCTCTTGCCTGAGAGTTTTGTGTTGCTCCAAATGGCAGTTTCCTCCTGGGTGGCAAGGGGAGTACTGGGGTGTGGCTCAGGAGTATCCAATCTGGAGTGCTTTGGGGCCAGGCCTATGGAGACAGAAGCCTGAAAACCCAAACTAGGATTAGGGTTAGGGTTAGGCCCTAGCAGAATTCAGGAGGTGGCTCCCTGGGGTGCTGAGTTTAGGGCTAGGCTTAGGCAGTGCATCAGGCTCCAATTTTCTGGCCAGGGGTCTGCCAGTGCTGGGTGTATCCTCAGGGGGGCATGCAAGTTTCTCCCGCTCTCAGGGTTCTGTGCAGTTCCAAATGGCACAGTTACCTCCTGGGAGGGAGTCACAGTCCTGGGGTGTGGCTCTGGGTTAACCAATCTAGAGGGCCTGGGGGACAAGCCTCTGGGGATAGAAGCCTTGAAACCCAATTTAAGGTTAGTGTTTAGGCCTAGCGGCGTGGTAGGCCCAATGAGCTGGCGCTGAGGTAGACTCCCCTGGGGCTGAAATGAGGTCAGTGTTCAGGCCACACATCAGGCATCGGGTTTATGGCCACGATGCCCCTGAAAGTGGGGATGGCCTCAGGGGTGAAGGCAGGTTTCTCCTGCTCTGAGGGTTCAGCGCAGCTCCAAATGTTATGGTTTCCTCCTCGGTTACAGGCAGAGTCCTGGGGTCTGGCTCAGAAGTCCGCAATCTGGAGGGTTTGGGGGACAGTCCTCTGGGAACGGAAGCCTGAGAACCTAACCTAGGATTAGGGTTAGGGTCCAGGGGAATGGGAGACCTGATCTGCAGGTGCTGAGGTGGGCTCCCCAGGGGGGCTGTGGTGACTGCGGGGGTCAGGAGCCTCATCTGGCTCTGTGTTTGTGGCTAGAGGGGCTGCCAAAGGTGGGTGTGGCCTCAGGAGTCATGCAGGTTTCTCACGCTCTGAGTGTTTTGTGCAGTTCCAAAAGACACCGTTTTTTCCTGGGTGTCATGGGAGTCCTGCAGTGTGGCTCAGGAGTATCCAACATGAAGGACTTGGGTACCTGGCCTCTAGGGAGGGAAGCTTGGAAACCCAACCTAGGATTAGGGTTAAACAGTAGGGGCATGTCAGGCTGATCTGCCGCCGCTGAGGCAGGGTCCCCAGGGGCTGAGTTGATGCGGGTGATGCAATGCATCAGGCTCCGGGTATGTGGCCACGGTGGGCCACCCAATTTGGGGGTCCTCAGGGGACATGCAGGTTTCTCCTGCTCTGAGGGTTCTACGCTGCTCCAAATGGCACGTTTTCTTTCTGGGTGGCAGCTGGAGTCCTGAGCTGTGGCTCAGGGGTCTCCTAATCTTGAGGGCTTTTGAGCTAGGCCTCAGAGTACTGAAGCCTGAAAACCCAACCTAGGGATAGCGTTAGGGCCTAGGGTCATGGAAGGCTCTATCTCCAGCATTGAGGTGGGCTCCCCGGGGTACTGAGCTGAGTGTGGTGTTCAGGTTGCAGCCAGGCTCCGTGTTTGTGGAGAAGGGGCCACCAGAGTTGGGGGTGTCCTCAAGAGGGGCATGAAGGTTTCTTCTGCTCTGAGTGTTCTGTGCAACTCTAAATGACACCATTTCCTGGGGACTAAAACCTGAAAACCCAGCCTTGATTTAGGGTTAAGGCCTAGGGACATGGCAAAACCTATCCGCCTGCTCTGATGCAGACTCCCCATGGTGCCAAGTTGAAGGTGAGTTTCAAGCAGCCTCTCAGCTCTGGGTTTGTGGCCCTGGAGGGGGGCAAAAGTGAGGGTTCCCTCAAGGGGAATGCAGGTTTCTCCTCTTCTGAGGGTTCTGTGCAACTCTAAAAGGTACAGTTTCCTCCTTGGTGGCAGGCGGAGTCCTGGGGTGTGGCTCAGGTTTGCCAATCTTAAGTGTTTGGGGGCCAGGTCTCTGGGGATGGACACATGAAAACCCAACCTAGGGTTAGAGTTAGGGCCTAGGGGCATGGCAGGCCAGATCTGCAGGTGCTGAGGTGGTTTCCCCAGGGATACGGGTTGAGGGCATGGGTCGGCCTGCATATCAGGCTCCGTATCCAAGGAAGACACTGAATGAGGGGGTGGTCTCAGGATGGCATGCAAGTTTCTCCCACTCTGAGGATTCTTTGAAAATCCGAACACAGTTTTCTCCTGGGTGGCATGCAGACTCCTCAGATGTGGGTCAAGGGTCCCCAATCAGGAGGTCTTGGGAGCCAAGCCTCTAGGGACCAAAGCCTAAAATCCCAACCTAGGGTTAGGGTTAGGCCCTACGTGCATGGCAGGCCGTTTGCAAGCACTGTTGTGGGCTCCTCGGCAAGGTAATTTGAGGGCGGGTGTCAGGCTGCATGTCTGTCTCAGGGTTGTGACCAGAGACACCTCCAAAAGTGGGGTTGTCCTCAGGGGTGTATGAAGATTTCTCTTGTTCTGAGGGTTCTGCACGGCTAAAAAGGGCATAGTTTCCACTTGGGTGGCATGTGGACTCCACAGGTGCAGCTCAGGGCCCCCAGTCTGGAAGGCTTTGGGGCCAAGCCTCTGGGGACGATTGTCTGAAAACACAACCTAGGGTTAGGGTTAGCCCCTAGGTGCATGCAAGACCAAACTTTTGGTGCTGAACCTAGCTCCCTGGGGCGCCAATATGAGGGTTTGGTTCAAGCGATGCTATAGGCCCCAGGCTTGTGGCCATGGATGCCTCCATAGGTAGGGGTGACCTCAGGGGGGCAAGTAGGTTTCTCCTGCTTGGAAGGTTCTGCTCAGCTACAAACAGCTCAGTTCCCTCTTTTGTGGCAGGTGCAGTACTAGGGTTAGGCCCAGGCTTCCCAAATTGAGAGGGGTTGGGAGCCAAACCTTGGGGGATGGAAGCCTGAAAACCCAATCTAGGGTCGGGTTAGGGCCTAGGGTCTTATCAGGCCCGATTTGCCAATGCTGAGGTGTACTCCCTGGGGGCCTGAGTTGAGTGTGGGGTTCAGGCAGCATGTAGGGCTCTGGGTTTGTGGCCAGGGGGGCCTCCAAAAGTGAGTGTGTCTTCAGGCGCACATGCAGGTTTCTCCCACTCTGAGTTTTCTGCACAGCGCCAAAGGCACAGTTTCATCCTGGGTGGCTGGTGGAGTCATCGGGTGTGGTTTGGGGCACCAATTTGGAGTGCTTGAGGGCCTGGCCTCTGGGGGGAGCAGACTGAAAAGCTAACATAAGGTTAGGGTTAGGGCATAAGGGCATGGCAGGCCTGATCAGCCAGGGCTGAGGTGGGCACCCACAATGGCAGAGTGGAGGGTGAGGGTCAGGAGGCAGGTCAGGCACTGGGTTTGTGGCCAGGGTGGGCCACCGAAGGTGTAGATGGCCTCAGGGGAGCCTGCAGGTTTCTACTGCTCTGAGGGTTTTGTGCAACTCCAAATGGTTCATTTTCCTCCTGGGTGGAAGGAAGAGTCCTGAGGTGTGGCTCAGGGGTCCCCAATCCGGAGGGATTGCAGGCCAGGCCATTGGGGACAGAAGCCTGAAAACCATCCTAGGGTCATGGTGGGGCTAAAGGCATGGAAGGCCTGAATGCCACTGCTGAGGTGGACTCCCTGGAGGGCTGAGTTGAGAGCAGGTGTCAGGTGTTGTGTTAGGCTAGGGTTTTTCTCCAGGGGAAATGTCAAATGTGAGAGTGGACTAAGTTCTGCTCAGCTCCAAATGGTAAAGTATCCTCCTGGGTGGAATGCGGAGTCCTGGGGTGTGGCTTAAGGGACCCCAATCTGGAGGGTTTGGGGGCAGGCTCCCCAGGTGTCCTAGTTGAGGGCGGGTTTCAAGCAGCCTGTCAGTTCTGGGATTGTGGCTACGTAGGCTGCCAAAAATGGCGATGTCCTCATGGGAGCATGCTAGTTTCTCTCGCTCTGAGCATTCTGCACAACCCCAAAAGGCAGTTTCCTCCTGTGTGGCATGCGAAGTCTTGGGGTGTGGCTCAGAGTTCCCCAATCTGGAGGTTTAGGGGCCAGTCCTCTGGGGACTAATGCACGAAAACCCAAACTAGGGTTAGAGTTAGGACCTAAGGGTGTGGCAGGCCCTATCTCCTGGTGCTGAGGCGGGCTCCCCGGGGATCAAGCAGCATGTCAGGCTCCGGATTTGTGACCAGGGAGGCTGCTGAATGAAGGGGTAGTCTCAGGGCAGCATGCAGGTTTCTCCTGCTCTGTCGAATCTGCACAGCTCCAAATGGCATGGTTTACTCCAGGGTGGCAGGCAGAGTCTTGGGGTATGGGTCAGGGTCTGTGTATGTGGAGGACTTGGGATCCAGGCCTCTGGGGAGGGAACTTGAACAGTAAACATAGGTTAGGGTAGGGCCTAGGTCATTACAGGCCCAATGTGCCAGCGCTGATGTGGGCTCCCTGGGGTTTGAGTTGAGAGTGGTGTTCAGGCATCCCATCAGCCTCCAAGTTTGTGCCCATGGAGGTCTGCCAAAGGTGAGGGTGTTCTCAGGGGGGCATGCAGGTTTCTCCTGCTCTGAGGGTTCTTAGCATCTCCAAACCAAACAGTGTTTTCCTTGGTTGCATGGGAGTACTAGGGTGTAGCTCGGGGTCCCCAATCTGGAGGGGTTTGGGGTTTGCTTCTGGGGACTGAAGGTGGAAAACCCAAACTAGGATTAGGCTTAGGGCCTAGGGACATGGAAGGCCTGATCTGCTGACTCTGAGGCAAGTTCCCAGGGGGCTGACATGGGGCGTGGGTCAGTCAGCAAGTCAAGCTCCAGGTTAGTGGCCAGGGGGCCACCGAATGTCGGGTGGCATCAGGGGGGGCATGCAGGTTGCTTCTGTTCTGAGGGTACTGTAAAGCTAAAAATGGCATGGTTTCCTACCAGGTGACATGTGGACTGCTTAGGTGTGGCTCAGAGTCCCCAATCTGGAGGGCCTTGGGGTCAAGCTTCTGGAGATAGAAGCCTGAAAACCCTATCTTGGGTTAGGCTTAGGCCCTAGAGGAATGGCAGGCCTAATCTCCTGGTGCTGAGGCTGGTTCCCCAGGGGGCTGAGTTGAGGGTGCTTGTCAGCCAGCATGTCATGCTCAGGATTTGTGGCTAAGGGGGCCGTGAATATTTGCGTGGCCTCAGAGTATGCAGGTTTCTCCCACTCTAAGGGTTCTGCACAGCTACAAATCACATGGTTTCCTCTGGTGTGGCAGCTGAAGTCCTGAGGTGTGGCTCAGGAGTCCCCAGTCTGGAGGGATTGGAGACAAGGCTTCTGGGGACAGAAGACTGAAAACCCAACTTAGTGTCAGGGTTAGGACCTAAAAGTATGGCAGGCCTCATCTGCTGGTGCTGAGGACACTTGAAACCCAACCTAGGTTTAGGGCAAGGGTCTGGGGGCATGGCAGGCCTGATCTGCTGGTGCTGAGGCCAGCACCCCAGGGTTTCGAGTTGAGGGTGAGGTTCAGGAGGCATGACAGGCTCCAGGCTTGTGGCCAGGGGTGCCACTGAAAGTGGGGATGGCTTCAGGGGGCATGCAGGTTTCTCCCACTCTGGGGGTTCTGCACAGCTCCAAACAATACCATGTCTTCCTGGAGGCAGGTGGCGTCCTGGGGTGCAGCTCAGGGGTTACCCATCTGGAGAGTTTGTGGGGCTGGCCTGTGGGGACAGAAGCTGGAAAAACCCAACCTAGGGTTAGGGTTAGTGCTTGGGTCATGGCAGGCCCAATCTGTCAACACTGCAGCAGGCTCCCTAGGGCCCTGACTTGAGGGTGCTCCCTAGGGCCCTAGGGCTCTGAATTGAGGGCGCTGGGCAGGCAGCAAGTCAGTCTCAGGGTTTGTGGTCAGGAGGGCCGCCGAAATTGGGTGGCCTCAGGGGAGCATGCAAGTTTCTTCCATTCTGAGGGTTCTGCACAGCTAAAAATGGCACGGTTTCCTCTTGGTGGCATGCAGACTCCTTGGGTGTGGCTTAGGGGACCTCAATCTACAGGGACTTTTGGCCAAGCCTCTGGGAACAGAAGCCTGAAAACTCAACCTCCTAGGTTTAGGCCCTAGGGGAATGGCAGGCTTATCTTCACATGCTGAGGCGGGCATCCTGGGGGTCCGATTTGAAGGCAGGGTTCAGGCAGCTCGTGAGACTCTGAATTTGTGGCCAGGGTGGCCACCAAAATGGGAGTGGCCTCAGAGGTCATGCAAGTTTCTCCTGCTCTGAGGGTTCTGTGGAGCTCCAAATGGAATGCTTTCCTTCTGGGTGGAAGGCAGAGTTGTGGGGTGTGCCTCAGGGGTTTCCAGTATGGAGACGTTGGGGGCTAGGCCTCTGGGTACAAAAGCCTGAAAATCCAACCTAGGTTTAGGGTTAGGGCCTAGGGGCATGGCAGGCCTGATCTGCCTTCACTGAGGCGGTCTTGCCGGGGGTTGAGTTGAGGGTGGTGTTGAGGTGGAAGGTCAGGCTAAGCATTTGTGGCCAGGGGGCCACGGAACTGTGGGTGGCCTCAGGGGTATGCAGGTTTCTCCTACTCTGAGGTAACTGCGAAGCTCCAAGCAGCACAGTTTCCTCCTCTGTGGGAGCTGGAGTCCTGAGGTGTGGCTCAGGTGTCCCCAGCCTGGAGGGCTTGGTGGCCAGGCCTCTGTGAATGCGAGCCTGAAAACCCAATGTAGGGTCAGGTTTAGGGTTTAAAAACATTGCTGGCCTCATCTGTCAGTGCTGAGGTGGGCTTTTCTGGGGGCTGAGTTGAGGGCGGGTGTCAAGTGATGTGTCACGTTAGAGTTTTTGGCCAGGGGGTCTGCTGAAAGTGTAGTTCTCTCCCACTCTGAGGGTTTTGCGTAGCTCCAAACAGCTCAGTTTCCTCCTTTACGGCAGGTGAATTCCTATGATGAGGCTCCGGCTTTCGCAATGAGGAAGGCTAGGAAGCCAGGCCTCTGGGGACTGAAACTGAAAACTCAACCTAGGGAAAGTGTTAGGGCCTAGGAACACGGCCAGCCCAATCTTCGAGTCATAAGGAGGGCTCCCTGCTGGACTCAGTTGAGGGTGTAGGTCAGGCAGTGCATCATTTTCTGGGTTTATGGCCATGGGGGCAGGCATAGATGGGGGGGTGACCTCAGGGGGTACACATGTTTCTCCCTATCTAAGGGTTCTGCACAGCTCCAAATAGCACAGTTTCCTCCTAGATGGCAGGCAGAATCTTGGAGTGTGGCTTGGGGTCCCCAATCTGGAGGGCTTGGAGGCCAGGCCTCTGGGGATGGATGCCTGAAAGCCCAACCTAGGGTTACCATTGGGGCCTAAGGGCACAGCAGGCCCGACCTGCTGGCACTGAGGCGGGCTCCCCTGCGGCCTGAGTTGAGGGTGATATTCTGGGTGTCCCATCAGTCTCCAGGATTGTGGCCAGGGGGATGCCGATGTTGAGGGTGTCCTAAGGGTATATGCAGGTATCTCCTACTCTGAGGGTACTGTGCCACTCCATATGGCACGGTTACCTCCTGGGCGGCAGGCAGAATCCCAGAGTGTGGCTCTGGGGTCCCCAATCTGGAGGGCTTTGGGGCCAGGACTCTGGAAAGGGAAGACTGAAAACCAAACCTAGGGTTAGGATTAGGGCCTGGGACATGCCAGACCTGACCTGCTGGTGCTGAGTCAGCCTGAGCTGATGGCTGAGTTTAGGGCAGGGCTCATGTGGCACATTAGGCTCCAGGTTTGTGGCCAGGGGGCCCCTGATGCTGAGTGGGTCCTCAGGGGTATGCAGGTTTCGTCTTCTCTGAGGGTTCTCTGCAGGTCCAAACAACTCATCTTCCTCCTGGGTGGCAGTCAGAGTCCTGAGGTGTGGCTCAGGGTTCCCCAAACTGAAAGGCCTGGGGGTCAGACCTCTGGGGATGGAAGTCTAAAAATCCAACCCAGGGTTAGGGGCAGGACCTAGAGGCATGGAAGGCCCATAAACTGGCCCTGAGGTGAGCTCCCTGGGGTCCTGAAATGAGTGCAAGATCAGGCGGCATGACAGGCTCTGTTTGTGGGAGGCCACAGAACGTGGAAGTTGCCTCAGGGGTGTATGCAGGTTTCTCCCACTCTGAGAGTTCTGCACAGCTCCAAACAGCACGGTTTTGACATGTGTGGCAGGCGGAGTCCTAGAATGTGGCTCAGAGGTCCCCAATCTGGAGACCTTGATGGCCAGACTTCTGGGGACTAAACATCATAACTCAACCTATGTTTAGGGTTAGGGCCCAGGGGCATGAAAGACCTGCTCAGCCAGAGTTGAGATGGGTACCCTCAATGACTGAGTTGGGGACAGGGTCAGGAGGTACAGCAGGCCCCAGGTTTGTGGCCCAAGGGACATGGAATGTGGGGTGGCCTCAGGAAAGCATGCAGATTTCTCTAACTCTGAGGGGTTTGCACAGTTCCAAAACCTACAGTTTCCTCCTGGGGAAGAAGTGGAGTCTTGATGTGTGGCTAAGGGATCTCAAATCTGGAGGGCTTGGGAGTGAGTCCTCTGGGGACAGAAGCCTGAAAACCCAACCTGGGGTTAGGGTTAAGGCCCAGGGGCATGACTGGCCCGATCAGCCTCCACTGTGGTGGGATCCCCAGGGGGATAAGTTTGGGTCGGGTGTCTGGTCACATGTTACCTTCTGGGTTTGTGGCCAGGGGTGCCACTAAAGTTTGGTGCAGCCTCTGGGGAGCATGTAGGTTTCTGCCACTCAGAGGGTTCTGCACAGCTCCAAATGGCACTGTTTGTTCTGGGTGGCAGCTGGAGCCCTGAGGTGTGGCTCAGGGGTTCTCAGTCTGTGGGGCTAGGGGGCCAGACCTCTTGGGACGGATGCCTTAAAACCCAATCTAGTGTTAGGGCTAGTGCCTTCGGGCATAACACGCCTGATCTGCAGGTGCTGAGGTAGTCTCCCCTGAGGGCCGAGTGGAATGTGATGTTCCAGCTGCCCATTAGGTTCCGGGACTGTGGCCAGGGGACAAAGAAGGTAAGTGTCCTAAGGGACTATGCAGGTATCTCCCACTCTGAGGGTACTGAGCTGATCCAATTGGCTTGGATTCCCACTCTGTGGGAGGCATAATCATGAAGTGTGGCTCTGGGATCCCCAATCTGAAGGACTAGGAGGTCGTGTGCCTGGGGTTGGCAGCTTGAAAACCTAACTCCGGTTTAGGATTAGGGTATAGAAGTATGACAGGCCCGATCTGCCAGCACTGAAGTGGGCTGCCCTGGGGGCTGAGTTTAGGATATAACTTAGGTGGCACATTTGGCTCAGGGTTTGTGGCCAGGGTCCCACTGATGGTGGGGGTCTTCTCAGGGGGCCATACAGGTTTTCCTGCTCTGAAGGTTCTTTGCAGGTCCTAACAGATCAGTTTCCTCTTGGGTGGCATCGGGAGTCCTCGGTTCTGGCTCAGGGTTCCCCAAACTAGAAGGCCTGGGGGCCAGGTCTCTGTGGACAGAAACCTGAAAACCAAACCTAGGGTTAAGGGTAAGGGCTAGAGGCATGGCAGGCCCCATTACCTGGCACTGAGGCGAGCTACCTGGGGGCCTGAGTTGAGTGCAGCATCGGGCAGTGTGACAGGCTCTGGGTTTGTAGTCAGGGGTGCTGCTGAAGGTGGGAGTGGCCTTAGGGATGTATGGAGGTTTCTCCCTCTTTGAGGGTTCTCCACAGTTCCAAATGGCACAGTTTCAACATGTGTGGCAGGCAGAGTCCTAGGGTATGTCACAACAGTCCCCAATCTGGAGGCCTTGTTGGCCAGGACTCTGGGGACTGAACATCATAACTCAACCTATGTTCAAGGTTAGGTTCTAGGGGCATGGAAGGCCTGATGAGCAGGTGCTAAAGAAGGAACCACCAATGGCTGAGTTGGCAGCAGGGACAGAGGCACATCAGACCCCCTGGAGTCCTGGCATGTGGCTAAGTGGTCCCAAATCCGGAGACCTTTGGGGTGAGGCCTTTGGGAACTGAAGCCTAAAAACCAGGCCTAGAGTTAGGGTTAGGGCCCAGGGCATGGCAGTCCCGATCTGCCTGCACTGTGGCAGGCTCCTCAGGGGGATAAGGTGAGGGTGGGGTCAGGCAGCACTTCGGTCTCTGGGTTTGTGGCCAGAGGAACCACCAAATGTCAGGGTGACCTCAAGGGGGCATGCAGGTTTCTCTCACTCAGAGGGTTCTGCGCAGCTCCAAATGGCACAGTTTCCTCCTGGGTGCCAGGCGGAACTCTGGAGTGTGCTTCTGGTATCCCCAATCTGGAAGCCTTGGAGGCCAGGCCTCTGGGGATGAAAGCCTGAAAACCTAGGGTTAGGGTTAGGGCCTAGGGGAATGGAAGGCCCAATCTTCAAGTGCCGAGGCGGGTTCCCCAGGGAACTGAGTTTAGGGCATGGCTCAGGTGATGCGTTAGGCTTTGGTTTTGTGGCCAGGGGGCTGCTGATGATGGGAGTGTCCTCAGGGGGGCATGCAGTTTTCAGCCACTCTGAGGGTTCTTTGCAGGTCCAAATGTTTCGGCTTCCTCCAGAGTAGCAGTCAGAGTGCTAGAATGTGGCACAGGCTTCCTCAACATGGAAAGCCTGGGGACCAGGCCTCTGCAGATGGAAGCCTGAAAGCCAATTTAGTGTTAGGGTTAGGGCCTGTGGGCATGGCAGGCTCCATCAGCCAGAGCTGAGGTGGGCTCTGCAGGGGCCTGAGTTGAGTGCGGGATCAGGCGGTGTGTCAGCCTCTGGCTTTGGGTGGGGGGCCACTGAAGGTGGGAGTGGCCTCTGGGATGTATGCAGGTTTCTCCAATTCTGAGGGTTCTGCACAGCTCCAAATGGGACTGCTTCAACATGCGTAGCAGACGGAGTCCAAGGTGTGGCTCAAGGGTCCCCAATCTGGAGGCCTTATTGGCCAGGTCTCTGGGGAATGAACATCATAACTCAACCTATGTTTAGGGTTAGGGCCTAAGGGCATGGAAGGCCTGATCCACTGGCTTTGAGGTGGCACCCCCAATGACTGAGTTGGGGATGGGGTCGGGAGGCATGCCAGGTCCAGGATTTGTGGCCGAAGAGGCACCAAATGCAGGGTGGCCTCAGGAAAACATGCAGGTTTCTCTCACTCTGAAGGTTTTGAACAGCTCCAAACCCCACGGTTTCCTCCTGGGGAGGAAGCAGAGCCCCGGGGTGTGGCTAAGGGATCCCAAACCTGGAGGGCTCCAGGGATAGGCGCCTGACAACCCAGGTTAGGGTTAGGGTTATGACCCAGAGCATGCATGCCCAATCTGCCTGCACTGCATGGATCTCCCCAGGGGGATAAAGTGAGGGTGGATGTCACACAGCACATAAGGCTATGGATTTGTGGCTTGGGATGCCTCCAATGTCAGGGTGGCCTCAGGGGGCATGCAGGTTTCTCCCACTCAGAGGGTTCTGCGCAGCTCCAAACAGCCCTGTTTCCTCCTGGTGGAAGCCGAAGTCCTGAGGTGTTGCTCAAGGGTTCTCAATATGGAGGGCTTAGGAGTCAGACCTGTGGAAACAGAAGCCTGAAAACCCAGCCTAGGGTTAGGTTTAGGGCCCAGGGTCATAGCAGGTCTGATCTGCCTGCACTGCGACGGACTCCTCATGGGGAAAAGTTGAAGGCGGGTGTCACGTGGAGTGTCAGGCTGAGGTGGGCAGTCCTGGGGGCTGAGTTTAGGGCAGACTTTGGTGGTGGGGGTTGTCCTCAGGGAGGCACACAAGTCTCTCCTGCTCTGAACGTTCTTTGCAGGTCCAAATGACTCCTGCTCTGAAAGTTCTTTGCAGGTTCAAATGACTTGGTTTCCTCCTGGGTGGCAGTTGGAGTCCTGGGGTGTGGCTCAGGGTTCCCAACCTGGATGGCCTGGGGGCCAGGCCTCAGGGGGCAGAAGCCTGAAAACCCAACTGAGGGTGAGGATTAGGGTCTAGGGGAATGGCAGGCCCAATCTGCCAGCACTGAGGTGGGCTGACCTGGGGGCTGAGTTTAGAGTGGAGCTCAGGTGGTGCTTTAAGCTCCGGGTTTGAAGCCAGGGGCACCGTTGATGCTGGGGTTGTCCTCAGGGGGGCATGCAGGTTTCTCACACTCTGAAGGTTCTTCACATGTCCAAATGGCTCAAATTCCTCTTGGGTGGCAGTCGGAGTCCTGGGGTGTGGCCGAGGGTTCCCGACTGGGAAGGCCTGTGGGCCAAGCCTCTGGGGATGGAAGCCTGAAAACTCACCCTAGGGTTAGGGTATGGGCCTCCAAGCATGGAAGGCCCAATCTGCTAGTGCTGAGGCAGGATCCCTTGAGGGCCGAGTTGAGGGTGATGTCTAGCAGCCCATCATGCTCTGGTTTTGTGGTCTGGAGGGCTGCTGAAGGTGGGAGTGTCTTCAAGGGTGTATGCAGGATTCAATAGCTCTGCGGTTTCTGGACAGCTCCAAATGGCGCGGTTTTGACATGCGTGGCTGGAAGAGTCCTAGGGTATGGCTCAGGGTACCCCAATCTGGATGCCTTGAAGACCAGCCCTCTGGGTACTGAATATCATAACCCAACCTATGTTTCTGGTTAGGGCCTGGGGGCAAGGAAGGCCAGATTAGTTGGCACTGAGACAGGTACCCTCAATGGCTGAGTTGGGGGTGAATTAAGGGACATGTCAGGTTCTAGGTTTATTGTCCAAGGGGCACCAAATGTGTGGGTCCCCTCAGGGGAGTATGCAGATTTCACTCACTCTGAGGGTTTTGCACAGGTCCAAATGCCATGGTTTCCTCCTGGGTAGGAAGCAGAGTCTTGGGGAGTGGTTGAAATGTCCCCAATATGGAGGGCTTGGGGTGAGGCCTCTGGGGAGAGAAGACTGAAAATGTAGCCTAGAGTCAGGTTTAGGGACCAGGGGCATGGCAGGCCTGAACATCCTGCACTGTGGTAGGTTCCCCAGTGGGATAAGTTCAGGGCAGCTGTCAGGCGGACCTCAGGCTCTAGGTTTGTAGCAGGGGTGCCGCCGAAGTTCAGGGTGGTGTAAGGGGGGCATGCAGTTTCCTCCCAATTGGAGGGTTCTGTGAAGCTCCCAATCCTGCCTCCTGGGTGGCAGCAGTAGTCATGAGGTGTGGCTCAGGGGTTCTCAATCTGGAGGGCTTGAGGGCCAGGCCTGTGGGGATGGAAGCCTGAAAATCCAACCTAGGGTTAGGGTTAGGGCCTTGGGGTATGGGATGCCAGAACATCTGGTACTGAGGCAGGCTTCCTTGAAGGCTGAGTTGAGGACGATGTTCTGGCGGCCCACCAGGCTCCTAGATTGTGGCCAGAGTTGCACTAAAGGTGAGGGTGCCCTAAAGGTGTATGCAGGTATCTCCCACTCTGAGGGTACTTTGCCAATCTTATTGTCATGGTTTCCTCCTGGGTGGAGGGCAGAATCCTGGAGCATGGTATTGGGGTCCCCAACCTGGAGGGTGTGGAAGCCAGGCCTCTGGATATGGAAGACTTAAATGCCAACCTAAGGTTAAGATTGAGACCATGGGGCATGGCAGGCCCAATTTGCTGACGCTGATGTGGGCTGACTGAGGGCTGAGTTTAGGGCAGGGATCAGGTGACATGATAGTCTTCAGGTTTGTGGCCAGGGGGACCACGGATGCTGGGGTTATCCTCAGGGGGGCATGCAGGTTTCTCCTGCTGAGAAGGTTCTTCGTAAGTACAAATGGCTCGGATTCCTCCTGGCTGGCAGTCAGAGTGTGGGAGTGCAGCTCAGTGTTCCCCACCTGGAAGGCCTCAGGGCCAGGCCTCTGCAGACAGAAGCCTGAAAACCCATTCTAAGGTTAGGGTTAGGGCCTCCGGGTATGGCAGGCCCAATTTACTGGCATTGAGGTGGGCTCTCCTGAGGGCAAAGTTGAGGGTAATGTTCTGACAGCCATCAGGCTCCGGTTTTGTGGTCAGTTTGGCCACTGAAGGTGGGAGTGTCCTCAGGGGTATATTTAGGTTTCTCTCACTCTGTGGGTCCTGCACAGCTCCAAATGGCATGGTTTTGACATGAGTGGCAGACGGATTCCTGGGTTATGGCTCAGAGGACCCAAATTTGGAGGCCTTATTAGCCAGGACTCTGGGGACTTAATATCATAAACCAAACTTTTTTTTTCTTAATGGTTATGGCCTAGAAGCATGGAAGACCAAATAAGTCATCACTGAACTGGGCACCCCAATGGCTGAGGTGGGTGTGGGTTAAGGGGCTGGGGTTATGTCCCAAGGGGTGCCCAATATGGGGGTGGCCTCAGGGAAGCTTGCAGATTTCTCTCATTCTGAGGTTTTTGCACAGCTCCAAACACCACAGTTTCTTCCTCGATAGGAAGCAGAGTCTTAAGGTGTGGCTGAGGGGGTCCCAAATCTAGAAAGCTTGGTGATGAGGCCTCTGGGGACTGAAACCTGAAAACCCAGCTTGGGTTAGGGTTAGGGTCCAGGGCCATGGCGGGCCTGATCTTTATGCACTGCAACAGTCTCCCCAGGGGGATAAATTGAGGGCAGGTGTCAGGCTGTACATCATGCTCCGAGTTTGTGGCCAGGGTGAAGGTTGGGCTGACCTCAGTGGGCATGCAGGTTTCCCCCAATTGGAGGGTTCTGTGAGATCCAAATGGTATGGTTCCCTTCTGGGACGCAGCTGTAGTCCTGAGGTGTGGCTCAGGTGTTCTCAATCCGAAGAGCTTTGGGGTCAGGCCTGTGGGGAAAGAAGCTTGAAAACCCAACCTAGGGTTAGGATTAGGGTCTTGGGGCATGGCAGGACTGATCTGCTGGTGCTGAGGCAGTTTCTCTTGAGGATCAAGTTGAGAGTGATGTACCAGTGGCCCATCAGGTCTAGGATTATGGCCACGGGGGTGCCAAAGGTGAGGGTGCCCTAAGGGGCTATGCAGGTATCTCCTGTTCTGAGGGTACTGCACTGCTCCAATAGCCATGTTTTTTCCTGGGTAACAGTTGGAATATTAGAGTATAGCTTCAGGGTCCCCAATCTGGAGGGCTTGGAGGCCAGGCCTCTGGAGACAGAAGTCTGATAAACAAACCCAGGGTTAGGGTTAGGACCTAGGGGCATGGCAGGCCCAATTTGACAGTGCTAAAGTGGGTTGACCTGGGGGCTGAGTTTAGGGCGGGCTCAGGTGGCACAGTAGGCTCCATGTTTGTGGCCAGGAGGGCCGCTGATGCTGGGGGTGTACTCAGGGGAGAATGCAGGTTTCACCCTCTCTGAGGGTTCCTCACAGGTCCAAAAGGTTCGGTTTCCTCATGATGGCAGTTGGAGTCCTGGGGTGTAGCTCAGAGTTCCCCAACCTGTAGTGGATGAAGGCCAGGCCTCTGGGGACAGAAGTTTGAAAACCCAACCTAGAGATAGGGGTAGGGCCTCCTGGCATGTTAGGTCCAATATGCTGGCGTTAAGGTGGACTAACTTGAGTGCCAAGTTGAAGGGGATGTTCTGGAGGCCAATAGGGCCTGAGTAGGAAGCAGACTAATAGAGTGCGGCAAAGGGACCCCAAATCTGGAAGGCTTGGAGGTGAGGCCTCTGGGGACAGAAGCCTGAAAATGCTGCCTAGGGTTAGGGTTAGGGACCAGGGGCATGACAGGCCCAATCTGCAGGCGCTGAGGCAGTCTCCCCTGAGCACCAAGTTGAGGGCAATGTTCCAGCAGCCCATCAGGCTCTGGGATTGTGGCCAGGGAGGCACCGAAGATGAGGGTGTCCTAAGGGGGTATGCAGGTATCTCATGCTCTGAGGGTGCTGTGCCACTCCAAACCTCACAATTTTCTCCTGGGTGGCAGGCAGAATCCTGGAGAGTGGCTCTGACATCCCTAGTCTAGAGGGCTTAGAGGTCCGGCCTCTGGGGATGGAAGCCTGAAAAGCAAACCTAGGGTTAGGACAAGGGCCTAGGGGCATGGAGGCCCAATCTGACAACACTGAAGCCGACTGCCCTCAAAGCTGAATTTAGGTCAGGGCTTAGGTGGCGTGCTACTCTCCAGGTTTGTGGCTAGGGAGACCACCAATGCTGGTGTTGTACTCAGGGGATGCATGCCTGTATCTCCCACTTGTATGTTCTTCACATGTCCAAATGTCTCTAATTCTTCCTGGGTGGCAGTCAAAGTCCTGGGGCGTGGATCAGGTTTCCCGACCAGGAAGGCCTGGGGGCCAGGCCTCTGGGGACAGAGGCCTGAAAACCCAACCTAGGCTTAGGGTTAGGGTCTCTGGGCATGTCAAGCCCAATCTGCTGGCGCTGAGGCAGGCTCCCCAAGGGCCGAGGTGAGGGCGATGTGCTGGTGGCCGTGAGGCTCCGGATTTGTGGTGAGGGGGGTCACTGAAGGTGAGAGTGGCCTCAGGGTTGTATGCAGGTTTCCCCCAGCTCTGAGGGTTCTGCACAGCTCCAAACATGATGGTTTCAACATGCATGTCAGGTGGAGTCCTAGGGTATGGCTCAGGGGTCCCCTATCTGGAGGCTTTGATGGCCAGTCCTCTGGGATTGAACATCATAACACAACGTATGTTTAGGGTTAGGGTCTAAGGGGTAGAAGGCCTGATCAGCCAGTGCTGTGGTGGGCACCCCCAATGGCTGAGTTGAGGGTGGGTCAGGAGGCAGGTCAGGCCCCGGGTTTGTCCCCCAAGGGGGTGCCGAATGTGGGGGTGGCCTCAGGTGTACATGCAGATTTCTCTCACTCTGAGGGTTTTGCACAGCTCCAAATGCTACAGATTCCTCCTGGGTAGGAAGTGGAGTCTTGGGGTGTGGCTGAGGGGTCCCAAATCTAGAGGGTTTGGGGTTAGGCCTCTGGGGACAGAAGCCAGAAAACACAACCTAGGGTTAGAGTTAGGGCCCAGGGGCATGGCAGACCCAATCTGCCTGCACTGCAGTGGGCTCCACAGTGGGATAACTTCAAGGTGGTGTCAGGTGGCACATCAGGCTCCAGGTTTGTGGCCAGGGGCACTGCTGAAGGTCGGGTGACCTCAGGGGTTTCTGTGCAACTACAAACATGGTGATTTTCCTCTGGGTGGCAGCTGTAGTCCTGAGGAGTGGCTCAGGGGTTCTCAATCTGCAGGGCTTGGGGGCCAGGCCTGTGGGAACAGAACCCAAAAACCCAACCTAAGGTTAGGGTTAGAGCCTCAGGGTATGGGATGCCAGAACTTCTGGCACTGAGGCAAGCTCCTTTGAGGGCGAAGTTGAGGGCGAATTTCCAGCAGTCTTTCAGGCTAAGGTGTAGTGGCCAGAAGGGCACTGAAGATGAGGATGCCCTAAGGGGGAATTAAGGTATCTCCTGCTCTGAGGGTACTGTGCCACTCCAAATGGCACACTTTCCTCCTGGGTTGCAGGAGGAATCCTGGGGTATGGCTCTGGGGTCCTCAGTCTGGAGGGCTTGGGGCCCCGGCCTCTGGGGATGGAAGTCTGAAAAGCCAACCTAGGGTTAGGATTAGTTCCTATGGGCATAGCTGGCCCAACTCACTGGTACTAAGACGGGCTGCCCTGGGGGCTGAGTTTAGGGTGGGAGTCTGGTGGCTCTTTAGGCTCCAGGTTTGTGGCCATGGAGGCTGCTGATGCTGGGATTGTCCTCAGGTGGGCATGCAGGTTTCTCTCGTGCTGAAGGTTCTTCGCATGTCCAAATGGCTCAGTTTCCTCCTCGGTGGCAGTCGGAGTCTTGGGGTGCGGCTCAGGGTTCCTGGCTGGGAAGGTCTGGGGTCCACGCATCTGGAGACAGAAGCCTGAAAATCCAACCTAGGGTTCGGATAAGTGCCTCTGGGCATGGCAGGCCTGATCTGCTCTTGCTGAGGCAGGCTCCCCTGAGTGCCAAGTTGAGAGTGATGTTCTGGTGGCCGTCATCCTCCAATTTTGTGGTCTGGAGGGCCACAGAAGGTGGGAGAGGCCTCAGGGATGTATGCAGGTTTCTCCCATTCTGTGGATTCTGGACAGCTGCAAATAGAACAGTTTCTACATGTGTATCAGGCGGAGTCCTAGGGTATGGCTCAGAGGACCCAAAATCTGGAGACCGAATATCATAACCCAACCTATTTTATGGTTATGGCCTAGGGACATGGATAGCCCAATCAGTTGGCACTGAGGCAGGGACCCCCAATGGCTTAGTTGGCTGTGGGTCAGGGCATTTCAGGCCCAAGGTTTATAGCCCAAGGGGTGCCAAATGTGGGGGTGGCCTCAGGGGTCCATGAAGATTTCTCTCACTCTGAGAGTTTTGCGCAGCTCCAAACACCACTGTTTCCACCTGGGTAGGAAGCAGAGCCTAGAAGTATGGCTGAGAGGTCCCAAATCTGGAAGGCTTGGAGGTGAGGCCTCTGGGGACAGAAGCCTGAAAACGCAAACTAGGGTTAGGGCTAGGGACAAGGGGCATGATAGATCTGATCTTCCTTCACTGTGGCGGTCTCTCCAGGTGGAGAAATTGAGGGCAGGTGTCAGATGGCACATCAGGCTCTGGGTTTGTGGATAGGGGCACCACCAAAAGTCAGAGTGGCCTCAGGAAGGCTTGCATGTTTCTCCCCTTCGATAGCTCTGTGCAGCTCCAAATGGCACGGTTTGCTCCTGGGTGGCAGCTGCCATCCTGAGGTGTGGCTCGGGGGTTCTGAATCTGGAGGGCTTGGGACCAGGCCTCTGAGGATGGAAGCCTGGAAACCCAACATAGGGTTAGGGTTAGTGCCTCAGGGCATGGCAGGCCCAATCTGCAGGTGCTGAGGTGGTCTCCCTAAGGGCCGAGTTGAGGGCAATGCTCCAGAGGCCTGTCAGGCTCTGGGACTGTGGCCAGGGAGGCAGGTAAGGGTGTCCTAAGGCCATATACCAGAATCTCCTACTCTGAGGGTACTGTTCCGCTCCAAACAGCACTCTTTCCTCTTGGGTAGCAGGCGGAATCCTTGAGTGTGACTCTCGGGTCCCCAATTTGGAGCACTTGGGGGCCCAGTCTCTGTGGATGGAAGCCTGAAAAGCCAACCTAGGATTAGGATTAGGGCCTAGGGTCAAGACAGGACCAATCCGCTGGCACTGAGGCAGGCTGTCCTGGGGGCTCAGTTTAGGGCAGCACACTGTTGGCGCATCAGGTTCAGGGTTTGTGACCATGATGGGAGCCAATCCTGGGGATGTCCTCAGGAAGGACTGCAAGTTTCTCCCACTCTGAAGGTTTTCCACAGGTTCAAAAGGCTTGGTTTCCTCCTAGGGGGCAGTCAGAGTCCTGGGTGTGGCTCAGGGTCCCTAACCTGGAAGGCCTGGGGGCCAGGCCTCAGGGGATGGAAGCCTGAAAACCCAACCTAGGGTTATTATTAGGGCCTAGGGGCATGGCAGACCCAATCAACCTGCACTGAAGCGGATTGCCCTGGGGGCTGAGTTTAGGATGGGGTTCAGGTGGCGTGTTAGGCTCTGGGTTTGTGGCCACTGGGGCCATCAATGCTGGGGTTGTCCTCAGCAGGGCATGCAGGTTTCTCCCACTCTGAAGGATCTTTTCATATCCAAAAGGCTCAGATTCCACCTGGGTGGCAGTCAGAATCTTGGGGTGCAGCTCAGTTTTCCTGACAGGGAAAGCCTGGGGCCAGGCCTCTGGGGATGGAAGCCTGAAAACCCAATGTTCGATTATGGTAAGGACCTCTGGGCATGACAGGCTTGATCTGCTGGAGCTGAGGTGGGCTTCCCTGAGGACTGAGTTGAGGGCAATGTTCTGGTGGCCTGTCAGGCTCCAGTTTTGTGGCCTGGAGGGCCCCTGAAGGTGGGAGTGGCATCAGGGGTGTGTGCAGGTTTCTTCTGCTCTGTGGTACTGGACAGATCCAAGTGGAACGGTTTGGACATGAGTGGCAGGTGGAGTCCTAGGGTATGGCCCAGGGGACCCCAATCTTGAGGTCTTTTTGGCCAGGCATCTGGGGACTGAATATCATAACCCAACTTATGTTTATTGTTAGGGCCTGGAAGCATGGAGGGCACCATCAGTTGGCACTGAAGCAGGCACCTCAAATGTCTGAGGTGGGAGTGGGTTGATGAGGCATGTCAGGACCTGGGTTTAAGATCCAAGGGGTGCTGAATGTGGAGGTGGCCTCAGGGAAGCATGCAAATTTCTCTCTATCTGAGGGTTTTGTGCAAAACACATGCCATGGTTTCCTCCTGGGTAGGAATCAGAGTCTTAGGGTGTGGCTAAGGGATCCCAAATCTGGAGGGTTTGGGGGTGAGGCCTCTGAGGGCTGAAGCCTGAAAACACAGCCTGGGGTTTGGGTTAGTGCCCAGGGGCATCACAGGCCTGAACTGCCTGCACTCTGGTGAGCTCCCTAGGGTGATAAACTGAGGGCAAATGTCAGACAACATGTCAGGCTCCTGGTTTGTGGCTAGGGGTGCCACTGAAGGTCAGGGTGGCCTCAAGGGTACAAGCCAGTTTCTCCCAATTGGAGAGTTCTGTGCAGCTGCAAATTGCATGGTTTCCTCCTGGGTTACAGCTAGGGTCCTGAGGTGTGGCTCAGGGATTCTCAGTATGGGTGTGTTGGAAGTCACGTCTATGGAGACGGAAGCCTGAAAACCCAACCTAGGTTTAGGGTTAGGGTTAGGGCCTCAGAGCATGGGAGGCCCAAACTTCTTTCGCCAAGATGGGCTCCCCTGGAGGTGAAAGCGATGCTCCAGTGGCCCATCAAGCTCCAAGATTGTGGCCAGATTTGCACCAAAAGTGAGGTTTCCCAAGGGGCTATGCAGGTATCTCCCACTCTGAGGGTACTGTGCCACTCTAAACAGGACAGTTTCCTCCTGGGTGGCAGGCAGAATCCTGGAGTATGGTACTGGGGTCCCCATTCTGGTGGGTGTGGGTTCTAACCAGAGACAGAAGCCTTAAAAGCCAACCTAAGGTTAGGATTAGGGCCATGGGGTATGGCAAGCCCAATTTACCAGCGCTGATGTGGGCTGACCAAGGGGCTGAGTATAATGCAGGTCTCAGGTGGCACGTTAGGCTCTGGGTTTGTGGCCAGGGGGCTGCCGATGCTGGGGTTGTCCTCAGGTAAGCATGCAGGTTTCTCTCGTTCTGAAGGTTCTTTGCATATCCGAATGGCTCAGATTCTCCTGGGTGGCAGTCCAAATCCTGGGGTGTTGGAAGGCATTGGGGCCAGACCTCTGGGGACAGAGGCCTGAAAACACAACCTAGGCTTAGGGTTATGGCCTCCGGGCATGGCAGGCCAGATATGTTGGTGCTGAGGTGGGCTCCCCTGGGGGCGGAGTAGAGGGTAATGTTCTGGTGGCTGTCAGGTTCCGGGTTTCTGGTGTAGGGGGCCACTGAAGGTGGGAGTGGCCTCAGGGTTGTATACAGATTTCCCCCAAATCTGAGGGTTCTGCACAGCTCCAAATGGGACGGTTTTGACATGCCTGGCAGACAGAGTCCTACGGTATGGCTCAGGGGGTCTGTATCTGGGGGCTTTGTTGGCTAGGCCTCTGGGGACAGAACATCCTACCACAATATATATTTAGGGTTACAGTCTAGGGGCATAGAAGGTCTGATCAGCTGGCACTATGGTGGGCATTCCACTTGGCTGAGTTGAGGGTGGGGTCAGGAGGCAGTCAGACCCTGGGTTTGTGGTCCAATGGGTGCCAAATGTGTGGGTGGCCTCAAGGGACCATGTAGATTTCTTTCACTCTGAGGGCTTTGTGCAGCTCCTAATGCCACTGTTTCCTCCAAGATAGGAAGCAGAGTCTTTGGGTGTGGCTGAGGGTCCCAAATTTGGAGGGCTTGTGGATGAGGCCTCTGGGGACAGAAGCCTGAAAACCTAGACTTGGGTTAGGGTTAGGGACCAGAGACATGTCAGGCCCTATCTGCCTTTACCTCAGCGGGCTCTGCAGTGGGATAAGTTCAGGGAAGGTGTCAGGTAGCCCATCAGGCTCCAGGTTTGTGGCCAAGGGCACTGCCGTTTGTCAGGGTGGCCTCAGGGTGGAATGCAGGTTTCTCCCACTCGGTAGGTCTGTGCATCTCCAAAGGGCATGGTTTCCTCATGGATGTCAGCTGGAGTCTTGAGGTATGGCTCAGGGGACCCCAATCTGGAGGCCTTGATAACCAGGTCTCTGGGAACTAAATATCATAACCCAAGCTATGTTTATGGTTAGGGACTAGGGGCATGGAAGGCCAAATCAGTCAGCACTGAAACAGGCGCACCCGATGGCTGAGTTGGGGGCAAGTAAAGGGCATGTCACGTCCTGTGTTTATGGCCCACAGGGGGCCCAATATGGGGGTTGGCTCAGGGGAGCATGCAGATTTAATTCACTCTGTGTGTTTTTCACAGCTCCAGACACCACTGTTTCCTTGTGGGTAGGAAGTGGAGTCTTGGGGTGTGGCTGAGGGGTCTCAAATCTGGAGGGCTTGAAGGTGAGTTCTCTGGGGACTGAAGCCTGAAAACCCAGACTGGGGTTAGGGTTTGGGCCCAGGGACATGTCAGACCTGATCTTCCTGCGCTGCGGCAGGCACAACCATTGGAAAAGATCAGGGCAGGTGTCAGGCGTCACGTCAGGCTCCTGGTTCGTGACCAGGGGTGCTGCTGAATGTCAGGGTGGCCTCGGGGAAGCATTCAGATTTTTCTCACTCGGAGGGTTCTGCATCGCTCCAAATAGGACAGTTTCCTCCTTGGTAGCAGATGGAGTCCTGAGGTATGGCTCAGAGTTCTCAATCCGAAGGGCTTAGGGGCCAGGCCTGTAAGGATGAAAGCCCGAAAATTCAAGCTAGGATTAGTGTGAGGGCCCCAGGGCATGGAAGGCCCACTTTTCAGGAGCTGAGGTGGTGTCCCCTAAGGGCCGAGTTGAGGGCAATGTTCCAGCATCCCATCAGGTTCCAGGATTGTGGCCAGGAAGGCACCGAAAGTGAGGGCGTCCTAAGGGGATATGCAGTTATCTCATGCCCTGAGGGTGCTGTGTACTCCAAACTGCACATTTTCCTCCTGGGTGGCAGGTGGAATCCTGGAGTGTGGCTCTGGCATCCCCAATCTGGAGGACTTGGGGACCCAGCCTCTGGGGATGGATGCCTGAAAAGGCAACCTAGGGTTAGGATTAGGGCCTAGGGGCACAGAGGCCCAATCTACAACACTGAGGCGGATTGCTCTAGGGACTGAGTTTAGGGCATGACTCTCGTGGTGTATTAGGTTTCAGATGTGTGGCCAGGGGGCCGCTGATCCTGGGGATGTCCTCAGGGAGGCATACAAGTCTCTCCCACTCTGAAGGCTCTTTGCAGGTCCAAACGGTTCAGTTTCCTCCTGGGTGGCAGTTGGCTCCCCAGGGGGCTGAATTGAGTGCGTGGTTCAGGCAGCGCATCAGCCTCCAGGATTGTGGCCATTGGGCACTGAATATGAAGGTGTCCTCTGGGGGGCATGTAGGTTTCACCCTCTCTGAGGGTTCTGCAGAGCTCCAAATGACACCATTTCCTCCTGGGTAGAAAACTGAGTCTTAGGTTGTGGCTTGGGGGTCCCCAATCTGTAGGGCTTGGGGCCAGTACTCTTTGGGCAGAACCTGAAACCAAATGTAGAGTTAGGGTTAAGGCCTAGGGACATGGAAGGCCTGATATTCCGGCGCTGAGGCCGTGTCCCCAGGGGGCTGAGTTGAGGACATGCATCGGGTGGCACATCATGTTCCGGGTTTGTGGCAAGGGGGGTTGCTGAATGTTTGGGTCACCTCAGGTGGGCATGCATGTTTCTCAGCCTGAGGGTTCTGTGCCATTCCAAATGGCATGGTTTCCTCCATGGTGGAAGCTGGAGGCCTGAGGTGAGGCTCAGGTGTCCCCAGTCTGGAGGGCAAGTGGCCAGGCCATGAGGGACAGAAGCCTGAGAACCCTACCTAGAGTTAGGGTTAGGGCCTGGGGCATGGCAGGCCTGATCTCCTTGCACTGAGTCGGGCTCTCCTGAGGGTAATGTTCCAGTGGCCTGTCAGTCTCAGTAATTGTGGCCAGGGGGCCACTGACAGTGAGGGTATTTTAAGTGGATATGCAGTTATTTTCTGATCTGAGGATTCTGACCAAATTAGGGGTCTCCAAACTGGAGGACTTGGGGGCCAGGCCTCTGTGGATGGATGCCTGAAAATCCATCCTAATATTAGGGTTATTAGGGACTAAGGTCGTGGCAGGCCTGAGTCAGGCTCCCCTGGGGCCAAATGAGGGTAGATCTCAGGCGGGTGACAGGGTTAGAATTTGTGGTCAAGTGTGCCACGGAAGGTCGTGGTGGCCTCAGGTGTGTATGCAAGTTTCTCACGCTCTGAGTGTTCTGTGCAGCTCCTAACATCACGATTTCCTTCTGGGTGGCAGGCAGAGTCCTGGGGTGTTGCTCATGGGTCACCAATCTGGAGTGTTTGGGGGATAGGTCTCTGGGAACGGAAGCCTAAAAGCCAACCATGGGTTAGAGTTAGGGCTTAGGGGCATGGCAGGCCAATCTGCTAGTGCTGAACTTATCTCCCTGGGTTGCCAATATGAGGGCGTGCTTCAGGCGACATTATAAGCTCCTGGTTTGTGGCCATGGGTGCCACTGATGATAGGGTTTGCCCATAGGAATGCAGTGTTCAGGCAGCATGTCAGGTGGGCATGCAGGTTTCTCCTTCTCTGAGTTTTCTGTGCAGGTCCAAATGGCTCAGTTTCCTCCTTTGTGGCAGTGGGAGTCCTAGGGTGAGGCTCAGGCTTCCCCAATCAGAAAGCTTGGAAGCCAGGCTTCTGGGCACTGAACCTGAAAACCCAAACTAGGAATAGTGTTAGGGCCTATGGATATGGCTGGCCCAATGTGCCAGCGTTGAGGTGGGATACCCCAGGGCTGAATCGCGCTCTTGGGTCAGGCACTGTGTCAGCGTCTGGGTTTGTGGATACAGGGGCCACTGAAGGTGGTGGTGGTCTCAGGGAGGTATGCATGTTTCTCCCACTCTGAGTTTTCTGCACAGTTCCAAATGTCATGGTTTCCTCCTCGATGGCAGACAGAGTTTTGGAGTTTGGCTAAGGGGTCCCCAATTGGGGGGGCTTTGGGGCCAGGCTTCTGGGGAAAGAAAATTGAAAACCCAACCTGAGGTTAGGGTTAGGGTCTAGGGGCATAGCATGCTCGATTGGTCAACATTCAGGTGGGCTCCTCAGGAGGTTGGGTTTAGGGCATGACTCAGGTGTTGGGACAGGCTCTGGATTTGTGGCCAGGGAGGTCTCCAGAAGTGGGTATGGCACAATTTCACACAGGTTTCTATCTCTCCGAGGATTCTACACAGTTCCAAATGATATAGTTTCCCCCTGGGGAACAGTCAGATTCCTGGGGTGTGGCTAAGGGGTCCCCTATCAGGAGGGCTTTAGGGCCAGTCCTCTGGGGACAGAAACCTGAAAACCCAATGTGGGGTTTGGGCTAGGGCCTAGGGTCTTGGCAGGCCTGATGTACCTGTGCTGAGGTGGACTCCCTTTAGGGCTGAGTTGAGTGTGGTGTTCAGGCAGCATGTCAGGATCCAGGGTTGTGGCCAGTAGGGCCCCTGATTGTGTGGGTATCCTCAGGGGGGCATGCAGTTTTCTCCTGCTCTGAGGGTTCTGTGCAGCTCCAAATTACACCGTTTCCTCCTGGGAGGCAGGTGCAGTCTTGGGGTGTGGCTCAGGGGTCCCCAATCTGGAGGTCTTGGGGGCCAGGCCTCTGAGGATGGAACCTGAAAAACAAACCTAGAGTTAGGGTTAGGGCCTAGGGGCATGGTAGGCCTGATCTGTTGGCAGTGAGGTGGGGTCCCCAGGGGGCTGAGAGGAGGGTGCAGGTCAGGCGGTGCATCAGTCTCCATATCCATGGCCAAGAGTGTCGCCAATACGCAGGTGGCCTCAGGGAGGCATGCATGTTTCTCCACCTTTGAGGTTTCTTCACTGCTCCAAATGGCACAGTTATCTTCTGGGTGGCAGCTGAAGTCCTGAGGTGTGCCTCAGGTGTCCCCAATCTAGATGGCAAGATGCCAGGCCTCGGGTGACAAAAGCCTAAAAACCCACCTTAGGGTTATGGTTAGGGCCTAGGGGCATTGCAGGCCAGATACGCAGGTGCTGAAGTGGGCTCCATGGGTGGCTGAGTTGAGGGTGGGGTTCAGTCAGTGCATCAAGCTCTGGGTTTGTGGCCAGTGGGTCTGCCGATAGTGGGGGTGGGATCAGGGGTTCATGCAGGTTTCTCCCACTCTGAGGGTTCTGCGCAGCTCCGAGGCAGCTCTGTTTCCTCATTTGTAGCAGTAGTCCTAGGGTGAGGCTCAGGCTTCCCTAATCAGGAGCACTTGGGGGCCAGGCATCTGGGGACTAAAACCTGAAAACCCAATGTAGGGTTAGTGTTCGGACCTACGGACATGGCAGGCCTGATCTGCTGGTGCTGAGATAGTGTCCTTGGTGCTGAGCTGAGTGAGGGATTAGGGGGTGTGTCGGGCTCCAGGTTTGTGGGCAGAGGGGCTGCTGAAGTTTGGGGGTGTGCTTAGGGGGGTATGCAGGTTTCTCCCACCTTGAGGGTTTTGTGCAGCTCCAAATGGCATGGTTTCCTCCTGGGTGGGAGGTGGAGTCCTTAGGTGTGACTCAGGGACCCACAATCTATACGGCTTGGGGGCCAGGCCTCTAGGGACGGAAGCCTGATAATCCAACCTAGGCTTAGGATTATGGCCTAGGCGCATGGCAAGCCCAATCTACCAGCACTGAGGCAGAATTCCCAGGGGGTTAAGTTGAGGTCATGGATCAGGCAGATCATCAGGGTCTGGATTTCGGGCCAGGGGCCCCACCAAATGTGGGGGTGTTTTCAGGGGAGCATGCAGGTGTCTCCCACTCTGAGCATTGTGCGCAGCTCCAAATGGCACAGTTTCCTCCTGGATCGCAGCTGGAGTCCTGGGGTGTGGCTCCAGGGTCCCCAATCTGGAGGGCTTGGGTGCCAGGCCTTGGTGACAGAAGCCTGAAAACCCAACCTAGGGTTACGGTTAGGGTCTACAGGTTTGGAAGGCCTTATCTGCTGGTGCTGAGGTGAGCTCCTTCAGGCTGAGTTGAGGGCAGAAGTCAGATGATGGGTCAGGCTCTGGGGTCAGTGCCGGGGGGCACACCGATAGTAGGGTTGACTTCAGGGGCTCATGCCAGTTTCCCCAGGTTGCGAGTCTGCATAGCTCCCAACATCAGGGTTTCCTCCTGGGTGGCAGGTGGAGTCCTGGGATGTGGTTCAGGGGTTCCCAGCTGGAGGGTTTGTGGGCCACACCTGAAGGGATGGATACCTGAAAAACAAATCTTGGTTTAGGTTTAGGGCCCAGGGGCAGGGAAGGCCTGATCTGTCAGTCCTGAGGTGGGCTTCCTGGGAGGCTGAGTTGCCAGCAAGAGTCAGGATATGCCTCATGGTCCAGGTTGGTGGCCTGGGGGCCATCAAAACTGGGGGGAGGCCTCAGGGGGGAATGTAGTTTTTTCTTGCTCTGAGGGTTCTGGGCAGCTTCAACTAGCACGTTTTCCTCCTTTGTGGCATGCGGAGATCTGGGGTGTGTCTCAGAGAATCCCAATCTGGAGTACTTGGGGGCCGGGCCTCTGGGGATGGAAGCCTGAAAACACAACCAAGTGTTAAGGTTAGGGCCTAGGGGCATGGCAGGCCTGATAGGCTGGCGGTGAGGGGGGGCCCCCGGGAAACTGAGTTGTGGGCATTGTCATGTGGCATGTCAGGCTTTGGGTTATTAGCAAGTGGGGTGGCAGAATGTGGGGAATGACCTCAGGGCGCTATGCAGGTTTCCCTGCTCCACGGGTTCTGCTGAACTCCAAAGAACAGTGCTTCTTCCTGGGTAGCAGGCAGAGTCCTGGGGTTTGACTCAGGGTTACCAATCAGGAGGGCTGGGGGCCAGGCCTCTGGGGATGGAAGCCTGAAAACCCAAACTAGGGTTATGGTTAGGGCTTGGGGGCATGACAGGACTGACCTGCTGCCCATGAAGTGCGCATCCCAGGGGGCCAAGTTGAGGGTGTGGGTCAGGCAGCACTTCAGGCTCCAGGATTGTGGCCAGGGAGGCCATACAATAAGGGGGTGGTGTCAGTGGGGGCATGCCGGTTTCTCCCACTCTGAGTGCTCTCTGGAGTTCCAAAAGGCACGATATCCTTCTGGGTGGCATGCAGAGTCCTGGGATGTGAATCATGGTTCCCAAACATGGAGGATTTGAGGGCCAGACCTCTGGGGACAGAAGCTGGAAAACCCAACGTAGGGTTAGGTTAGGCCCTAGGGGCAGGGTAGGTCTGATCTGCAGGCGCAGAGCCAGACTCCCCAGGAGACTGTGTTGAAGGTGGGGGTCAGGCAGGGTTTGTGGGTTTCCCCCTGGGTGGCAGGTAGAATCCTGTTGTGTGGCTCAGTGTTCCCCAATCTGGAGGGTTTGTGAGGCAAGGTCTCTAGAGACAAAAGCCTGAAAACCAAACCCAGGTTTAGGGGGAGGACGTAGGGGCATGGCAGGTAGAATCTGCCAGTGCTGACATGGGCTCCTTGGGTGGCAGAGTTTACAGCAGGAGTCAGGCAGCGAGTCAGGCATAAGCTCTTAGTTGTGAGTTGCCTTCTTAACCTACAGGTTTCTCAGAGGCAAGTAGATACCACTTTCCTTATGCTTTCCTTCAGCTTTCACACACACCTTTGGAAACACTTCCATTTTTGGGAAAGAAGGTGTAGTTGAAAGACATTTTTGGCTTCTACACGTATATTTGAAAATGCTTCTATGCTCAGGAAATGGGGCGGTAATTAAAAGGTGCTTCCCACACACTCGTTTCTCAGAGTCAAGTATAGGGCATCCTCCTTACCCTTCCAAACTGCTTCCATTCCTCAAGGGAGAAGATCTTAGTTGAAAGACAGATTTCAAAAGACAAAAGGGGTTTTCTTTCTTAGAGTTAAGAAAATGGCAGTTTCCTTCTGCTTCCCATTTATACTAGAAAACCTTTCTATCTTCATCAAGCAAGACGTTAGTTGAAAGTTGCATTCTATGGACAGCCTTTTTCCCTCTGAGATCATTACATGGCTCATTCCTTATGCATGGGCACACACTTTGGAAACGCTTGTGTCTTCCCAAAAGAAAACACTGGTTGAAAGCAGGTACTCTGTCATGTTCTTTCTTAGTTCTTCCTAAACGTGCAGGTCTTAAGTTAGGCTCCCTCACCTACATTTCAATGTGCACCTGTTGTCCTAAAACAAGAGTTAGTCAGAAGATGCATTATACACTGCATTCTTTCTCAGAGTTAGATACAGGGCACTTTCTTTATGTTTTCCACACGTTTATCTGAAACGCCCTCTGTCACCATGACATAAGCTCTTAGTTGCAAGCTATGTTCTAAACCAACAGGTTTCTCGAAGTACATAGCACTTTGCTTATGTTTTCCCATACACTTTGGAAAGGAATTTTAGTTTTTGATTCTGTTTCCCTGCAGTGATGTTTCTTATGGCACTTTCTTCTGAGTCCACACCAACTTTTGGGATGTGCTTCTATCTTTCAGTGAAGGAGGTTCAAGTTCAGTGTTCTGTCTCAGAGTCAAGGATATCACACACCACAGTAGGATGCATTCTACACAGAATTGCATGATCAGGGTTATGTATATAGCACTTTCCTCTCAGTGCTCTCTCTCAAAGTCAAGGTTATCACAGCAAAAAGTTACGTTCAGATTCTACACATAACTTTTTGAACACTTCCAGTTTCATGAAACAGGATCTTAGTTGAAAAAGTCTTGTTTCTCAGAGTTAAGCATACGGTAGTTCCCTAATGCTTCCACACATATGTTCGAGGAGGCGTTTTTCCTGCATCAAGATGTTCTTTGAAAGTTGCATTCTACTCAGAGTTGCCTGATCAGGATTATGTGTATAGCAGTTTCCTCACATTTTTGCACACGGCAGAAAAAAACACCCCTATAGTCGAGAGAGCAGATGTTCATTGAATGCCATTTTCTCTACAGTGTGCTGTGACAATAGAATGGGGTTTAGTACATTGTCTTCAGGCATCCACACATTAGTTGAAACGCTTATAACTTCAGGAAAGAAGAGAGTACAAAGACTGTTTCTTGACAATTTTGAAACTGTGTATTAAGTGCATGGCACTTTTCTTAGGCTTCTAAAACATACATTTGGAAAGCAGGATTTGTGGCTGTCCACACTGTCAACATCAGTTGAAAATGCTTCAAACGTCAGGAAGGAAGTTTGTATAAGGACATCTCTCGACAATTTTGAAATGATAGAAACATTGAAATTGTTGCAACTGACAGTTTTGAAACAGAAAGTATATAGCCCTTCTGTTAGTCTTCTCAAATGCACATTTTTAAAAACGTTCTACACCACTTTCAACTAACACCTTCTGTCCTCTATGTAGAAAATTTAGTTGAAGGTGGCAATCTAAATATTTTCTTGTTTCTCTGTGCAAGCAATATGGAATTTTCCTTTAGCTTTCACATGCACCTTTGAAAATTCTTCCATCTTCAAGGGAGCAGATGTCATTGACAGACATGTCATTGGCTTCCACACATATATTTGAAAACACTTCTATGCTCAGGAAATGAGATGGTAGTTGAAAGGTGCTGCCTGCACACTCATTTCTCAGAGTCAAGTATAGGGCATCCTCCTTATGCTTTCACTAACAATTTCCCAACTGCTTTATTTTTCAAGGGAGTTATTGTTAGTTGAAAGACAGTTTCAAAAAAACTGTTTTTCTTCTTAGAGTTATACTAGGAAACCTTTATATCTTCATCAAACAAGACGTTAGTGGAAAGTTGCATTCTATGCACTACATTTTTCTGTCTGAAATCAGTATATGGCTCCTCCTTTATGCATGAGCACACACTTTGAAAAACACTTGTGTCTTTCCAAAAGAAAATGGTGGAAAACAGGTTCTCTGCTGTGTTCTTTCTTAGTTCTTTCTAAACATGCGGGTCTTAAGTTAGGCTCCCTCACCTACATTTCAACGTGCACCTATAGTCCTAAAACAAGACGTTAAATGGACGATGCATTGTACACTGCATTGTTTCTCAGAGTTACATACAGGGCACTTTCTTTAAGCTTTCCACATGTTTATCTGAAATGTCCTCTGTCACCAATGACATAATCTTAGTTGCAAGTATGTTCTAAACAGACAGATTTCTCGAAGTTCATAGCATTTTCCTTACACTTTCCCATACACTTTGGAAAGGGATTTTAGTTTTTGACTTGGTTTCCCTCCAGTGATGTTTCATATGGCACTTTTCTCTATATCTGCACCTACCTTTGAATTGTGCTATCAGCAAAGGAGGTTCGAATCCAGTGTTCTGTCTCAGAATCAAGTTTATCACCCATCTCCTATGTTTCCACAAGAACCTTTCTGAACACCTCCAGTTTTGTGAAACAAGATGTTAGTCGAGAAAATATTCTTTCTCAGAGTTAAGTATATGATGCTTCGATGAGATGTCCACAATAGGTTTGAGGAGGCTGTTTTCCTGCATCAAGATGTTCGTTGAAAGTTGCTTTCTAAACAGTGTTGCATGATCAAAGTTACATATATAGCAATTTCCTCACAGTGCTCTGAGTCAAGGTTACCACACATTCCTTATGTTTCCACATATACGTTTTGGACACATCCAGTTTCATGAAACAAGAAGTTTTTCAACAAAGTCTTGTTTCTCAGAGTTGAGTATATGGCACTTCCCTAACATACCCACACATACATTTGAGGAGACTGTTTTCCTGCATCAAGATTTTCCTTGAAAGTTGCACTGTACACATATTTGCATTATCAGGATTATGTATATAGAGCTTTCCTCACATTTTCAGACACTGTGGAAAACGCCCTGTAGTCCAGAGAGCAGATGTTCACTGAATTACATTTGTCCAGTGTGCTGTGACAATAGAATGGTGTGTAGGGCTGATTCTGCAGGCATCCACACATTAGTGGGAAATGCCTCTAACTTCAGGAAAGAAGATAGTACAAAGACGGTCTCTCAACAATTTTGAAACTGTAGAAACTCATGCTGAATTTGTGGGAACTGACAGTTTCGAAATGGAAAGTATATGACCCTTACCTTAGGTGTCTAAACACACATTTAGAAAACCTTTCTACATTCAGGAAACAAGGTGCTAGTTGAAGGTGGCAACCTAAACATGTCCTTGTTTTTCTGTGCAAACTATATGGAACTTTCCTTCAGCTTCCACACGTACCTTTGAAAACGATTGTATCTTCAAAGAAGAAGGCATTGAAAGACAGTTTCACAGACACATAGCTCAGTGGAACAGAGTAGAGAGCCCATATATAGACATTCAACTCTATGGTCAAATAATCTTCGATAAACCAGGAAAAATATACAGTGGAAAAAGGACAGTCTCTTCAATAAATGGTACTGGTAAAATTGGGCAGCTATGGGTAGAAGAATGAAACTTGGCCATTCTCTTTCACTATACACAAAGATAAACTCAAAATTGATAAAAGACCTTAATGTGAGGCAGGAATCCATCAGAATCCTAGAGGAGAACATAAGCAGTAACCTCTTTGACATTGGCCACAGCAAATTCGTTCAAGATATGTCTCCAAAGGCAAAGGAAACAAAAGTGAAAATGAAATTTTAGGGACTTCATCAAGATCAAAGGCTTCTGCACAGCAAAGGAAACAGTCAACAAAACAAATAGGGAACCCACGAAATGGGAGAAGATATTTGCAAATGACAAAACAGACAAAGGGCTGATATCCGGGATCTATAAAGAACTCATCAAACTCAACACACACAAAACAGATAATCATGTCAAAAACTTGGCAGAAGACATGAACAGACACTTCTCCAAAGAAAACATACAAATGGCTAACAGACACATGAAAAAATGTTCATCATCACTAGCCATCAGAGAGATACAAATCAAAACCACATTGAGATACCACCTTACACCAGTTAGAATGGCCAAAATTAACTAGACAGTAAACAACATGTGTTGGAGAGGATGTGGAGAAAGGGGAACCCTCTTACACTGTTGGTGGAATGCAAGTTGGTACAACCACTTTGGAAAATAGTGTGGAGATTCCTTAAGAAATTAAAAATAGAGCTTCGCTATGAGCCTGCAATTGCACTACTGGATATTTACCCAAAAGATACAGGTATAGTGAAAAGAAGGGCCATCTGTACCCCAATATTCATAGCAGCAATGGCCACAGTCACCAAACTGTGGAAAGAACCAAGATGCCCTTCAACGGATGAATGGATAAGGAAGATGTGGTCCATATATGCTATGGAGTATTATACCACCATCAGAAAGGATGAATACCCAACTTTTGTATCAACATGAATGGGACTGGAAGAGATTATGCTGAGTGAAATAAATCAAGCAGAGAGAGTCAATTTATCGTATGGTTTTGCTTATTTGTGGAGCATAAGGAATAACATGAAGGACATGGGGAGATGGAGAGAAGGGAGTTGTTGGAAATTCAAAGAGGAGATGAACCATGGGAGACTGCGGACTCTAAAAAACAATCTGAGGGTTTTGAAGGGGCAGGCGGTGGGGTTTTGGGGGATCCTGGTGGTGGGTATTATGTAGGGCACGTATTGCATGGAGCACTGGGTGTGGTGCATAAATAATGAATTCTGGAACACTGAGGAGAAATTTAAAAAATAAATAAAAATTTAAAAAAAAAGAAAGTTTCTCTGCCATGTCTTGTCTTAGAGTTATGGGCACACAGCACAGTCCTTTGGCTTTCACACATATATTTGAAAATGCTTCTATGCTCAGGAAACGAGATGGTAGTTGAAAGGTGTTGCCCACACACTCAGTTCTCAGAGACAAATGTATAGGGTATCTTCCTTATGCTTTCACTAAGAATTTCCCAACTGCTTCATTCTTCAAGGAAGAAGTCGTTAGTTGAAAGATTGTTTCACTATAGATCTTTTCTTTCTTAGAGTTATACTAGAAAACCTTTCTATCTTCATCAGACAAGACATTAGTTGAAAGTTGCATTCTATGCACAGCTTTTTTTCTCTCCAAGATCAGCACATAGTTCCTTTTTTATGCATGGGCACACACTTTGAAAACGTTTCAACTTGCATCTGTCATCCTAAAACAAGAGGTTAGTCATAAGATGCATTGTACACTGCACTGTTTCTCAGAGTTTTGTGCAGGGCACTTTCTTTACACTTTCCACATGTTTATCTGAAACGTCCTCTGTCATGATGACATAAGTTCTTAGTTGCAAGTTGGATTCTAAACTGAAAGTTTTCTCAAAGTTAAGTGTATAGCACTTTCCTATTGGTTTCACATACATACGCTTTCACATACATATTTCCTAAGGCTTTCACATACATATGCTTTTCACATACATTGGTGAAGAAGTTTCCTATCTAGCATTCTCTTTTGGAATCAAAAGTATGACACATTCCTCATACTTCTACATGTACATGTGATAACATCTCCAGTTTCAAGAAGCACTATTTTTGTCGGGAAATATCTCTCAGAGGTAAGTATATGGTAGTGTCTGTATGTTTCCACACATACCATTGAGAATGTAGTTTCCCTGAATTAAGGTGTTGGTTGAAAGTTGAAATCGCCATTGAGTTGTGGATCAGGGTTAAGTATATTGCATCTTCCTCATGCTTTCACACATGTTGGAAAACATCTCCATAGTCAAGAGGGCACATTTTTATTGATGGATATTTTCTCCACTGTGTGGTAAAACAATAGAGTGTTGTGTAGAGTACATTCTGCTGGGCTCTGCACATCAGCTGAAAACACTTCTAACAGGCACCCTATGATGCTCAGTGGTTTAAGCCTCTGCGTTCAGCTCAGGTCATGATCTCAGGGTCCTGGGATCTAGATCCGCTTCAGGCTCCCTGCTCCCCCCCCCTCCCCCGCCTGCCTCTGCCTACTTGTGATATCTCTCTCTCTCTCTCTCTGTCAAATAAATAAATACATGCATATATATGTTTGTTTGTTTGTTTTTAATAAGAATATGCTTCTAACTTCAGGAGAGAGTTTTCTTTCAGGGAAGATGTTTAAGTCAGCCCTCTGGGAAGGTTGCTATGCAACAGAAAATTAGGACCTGCCATACTCCTAAGGCCTATCCATAAATGTAGGTTGTGTTCTAAAGTGTCAATTCCCAGGAGCCATTATCCAATGCCCACAGGATGGAGGACTTGAACAGTATCATAGGACACAAGTTGCAAGACAAAAGAAAACCTTGCCAGATACGATTCAATAAAGGATTCCCAAGAGGAATCTCGTGGCCCTCCTTAGAAGATCCCAGCCAAACAACACAATGGGATGGTACCTGAAATCAAACTCTAAGCATGACACACCTTAAACCACCTCAACTCAGCATTTTTAGAAGAAGGCCAAATCCTTACCTTAGCTTGGAATCTGAGGGGTCTATTCCTAGAGGCTTGGCTCCAAAGGCCTATAGATTATAGACTTCTGTGCCAAACCAGAGGACTCTGACAGTGACATAAAATGACAACTTACCTTATTGGACTCCAGAATTGATTCAGAGCCTATTTTAGCACAACTGAAAAAAACCTGTATTTCCAGGGACTTTGAAACAAATGACACTGTTTGAAACAAATGACACGACACAGCCTCTAATGCAAGCCTTCACCTCAGTGAAGATGAAACTCCAGGATGCTCTCCACACAGTCCTCATAGAGCAGCTGACATGCTCCTGAGCTCTAACCATGAACTCTAGGTTGGGTTCCAAGTGTCCATTCTCAGAGGCTTGGATCCAAAGCCCCAGGGATTGGTGCAGACGTCCACAATACTAAAGGATTCGGCCTGCAATCCAGAAGGCAATTCTGCCATGTGAGATGCCAGAAAAGATTCTATCCAAGAGAAAACTGAGTGATCACATAAGAGAACCCAGGCCAACCTGCATATTCAAAGGCCCTGTGTAAACGAACCCTGAGCCTGAAAATCCACCTAACCCACTCTCCTGACTCAGACCTCAGGAGCATCACTGGGCAGCCACCAGATCGAACCTGCCATGCTCCTAAGCCCAAACCTTAAATCTAGAGTGGGTTTTGAGAGGTCTATTTCCAGAGGCTGGCTTCCCAAACTCAATGGATAGGGGACAAATTTGCAATACCAGAGGACACAGCCTGCAAACCATGACATATGAGACTCCAGAAAGGATTCCGAACAGGAGAGATCTGAAACCCTGCTTTTGCACATCCAAACCAAATGTCATTTTCGGGGGGAACCCTGGCGCAAAGCTTGAATGTGTCAATCACCCAAACAGAGTCCTCAACACAAGCCTCTGGGATGTTCCCCACAGAACAAGAAGATCAGATTTGTCATACTCTTAAGCCCAAACCCTAAGCCTAGGGAGGGTTCTGAGGGGTCCAAAGCCTGAGGAATTGGAGACATCTGAACAATACCAGAGGATTCATCCTGCAACACAGAAGGAAACCTACCAAATAGGATTTCAGAAAGTACTGTGTCCAAAGAAATCTGATGGCCACCTGAGCCAATCTTACCCAACCAATATAGTGAAAGGTCCTGGGTACAAGAACCCTGAGCATGAAAATCAGTCTAACCCACTCCCTCAACTCAGCCACTGGAATCATCCCTCTATCAGATCTGCCAGATCGGACCTGCCATGCTCCTAGACCCTAACCCAAACCCTATGGTGGGTTTGGAAAGGTCAATTCCCACAGACCTGCCTCCAATTCTCAATGGACCGAGGACACCTGCACATTACAAGAGAACTTATCCTACAATATAGAAGGAAACCATGCTGTATGGGATTCCAGAAAGGATTCAGAGCAAGAGAAATCAGAAAACCTCTTTTAGTCATTCTGAACTAAACCTCATTTTGGGGCACTCTGGACAAAAAGTCAGACCATATTATTCACCCTAACCAATGACTTTGACTCAGGGCTCTGGGAGACTCACCACAAAACAGGAAGATGGGACATGCTAAGCTCCTAAACCCTAATCCTAACCTTATATTGTTTTCTGAAGGGGCCATTCCCAGAGGTCCAAAGTGCAAGGGATTGGAAACATCAGCAATACCAGACAACTCAGCCTTCTGAGCAGGAGAAATCCAAATGCCCACGTGAGCCACTCCCACCCAACACCCACAATCACCACCCCCCAGACCCGAATCCTGAGGATGACATTCCCTCTATTGTGTTCCCTCTTCTCAGTGCTCTGGGATCGTTTCTACACAGCGGACATATAGGACCTAACATGCTCCTAAGCTCTAGCATTAAATGTCAGTTGGGTTTTATCATTACCAATCCCACTATATTGGCTCCAAAGCCCCAGGAATTAGCAACACATGAGCAAAATCAGAGGACTCAGCCTGCTACTCAGAAGGAAAACATGCCATCTAGGATCCCAGATAGGTTGCAGAGCAGGAGGAATGTCGAAGCCCATCTGAGTCTATCTCAAACAACCACAAATTAAGGAACCCACTGGAAACAAACCCTAAGCATCACCTTCATCCTGAACTCAGCCTTTCAAGATGGTCACCACACAACTGGCACATCAGGACTGCCGTGCTTCTGAGACCTAACCGTAATCCCTAGCCTGGGTTCTGAGTGGACTATTCCCACAGGTCTGGCTCCACTCTCCCAGAGACTGTTGACACCAAAGTGATACTAGAGGACTAAGGCTGCAATACAGTGGGAAAAAGTGCCTTTAGGGACATCAAAATGGATACAGAGTTGCATAAAATTCAAAGCCCCCCAAAGGTTTTCACAGGGAACCAACACATTCGAAGGACTCAAACCCCATCCTGACAATGATGCTAATTCAATCCATAAACTCAGTCATCTGAGAAAGACACCGCACAGCTACCAGATGGGATCTGCCATGCAACAAGGCCCTAATCCTATCCCTAGGGTGGGTTCTGAGGAGTCCATTCCTGGAGGCCTGGCTGCCAATTGCGAGGGATTAGAGATGTCTGAGCAATAGCAGAGGACTCAGCCTGCAACAGAGAAGGAAACCGTGCCATATGGGACTCCAGGAAGGATCCAGAGTAGGAGAAATCTGAATACGTGTTTGGCTGATCTCAACAAACCTTACTTTTCGGGGCCCCATTGAAGACAAAGCCTGAAAATGTCACTCACCCTAATCCACTTCCTCAACTCAGGGCTCTGGAAGTGTGCTACGTCACAAGATTGGAACTGCCATGCTTCTAAGCCCTGATATTAACTTCAGTTTGGGTTTTTAGGGGTACTTTTAGGGTCATTCTCAGAGGCATGTCTCCAAGCCCAAAGTATTTTTTTTATTCTAAAGATTTTATTTATTCATTTGTCAGACAGATAGAGAGAGCAAGCACAAGCAGGCAGAGTGGCAGGCAGAGGCAGAGAGAGAAGCAGGCTCCCCACTGAGCAAGGAGCCTGATGTGGGACTTGATCCCAGGACCCTGGGATCATGACCTGAGCCAAAGGCAGCAGCTTAACCAACTGAGCCCTCAGGTGTCCCAGCCCAAGGTATTTTAGACATCAGAGCAATACCAGAGGACTCAGCCTGCAAGACAGATGGAAACTGCCAAATTGAACTTCAGAAATGGTTCTGCCCAGGAGTAATCTGAATGCCAACCTGAAAAGATACTAGCCAACCAACATATTCAAACGTGCCCTGTATACGAACTCTGAGCATGACAATCAGCCTAACCCATTCCCTTGTCTCAGGCCCCGTGATTGTCACTTCGCAGCCACCATGTCAGACCTGCCATGCTCCTAGGCCCTAACCCTAATCATAATGTGGGTATGGAAAAGTCCATTTCCAGAGACCTGTCTTAAATACTTAGTGGACTGGGGACATCTCCACAATACAAGAACACTCAGGCTACAACACAAAAGGAAATGATCCTGCATGGGATCCCAGAAAGGATTCAGGGCAGTAGAGATGTCAATACTCACCTGAGCTGATCCCAGCCAACCCATATTTTCCGGGACCAGCTGGAAACAAACCCTAAGCATTGCATTCACCCTAACTCACGTCCTGAACTCAGTCTTTTAAAACAGTCATCACACAACCGGCATATTGGACCTGCCATCATCCTAGGCCCTAAACCTAACCCTAGCCCAGGTTCTGAGTGGAAAATACCCACAGGCCTGAATCAAATTCCCAAGCCACTGTTGTCACTGAAGAAATACTAGAGGACTACTTCCCTAATATAGTTGGAAACCGGGCCACTGTGACTCGAGAATGGATATTGAGAGGGAGAAATCTCAATGCCCTCCAAAGGCTTTCCAGGAAACCAACACATTTGAAGGACCCATAGACTCAAATCCCAACCCCAGAATTACTCTAACCAACTCGCTCAACTCAGCCCTTTTAGAACATGGTCACACAGACAAGATAGGGATACTGATATGCTCCTACACCCTAACCCGAACACTATGTGGGTTCTGAGACATCCTGGTTCCAAAGCCCCAGGGACTGTAGATATGTGAACAATACCAGAGGACTTAGCCTGATACACAGAAGGAATCCATTCAGTATGTGACCCCAGAAAGGATTCAGAGCAGGAGATTTCTGAATGTCTCTTTAAGCCCATTCCAACCAACCCCATTGTGGGGCACAGAGGACCCACTCTGTATCACAGAAGGAAAACTTGTTGCATGAGACTCCATAAAGTATTCTGAGTAGGAGAAATCTGAATGCTTACCTGAGCTCCTGCCAGCCAAAATACACATTCGGGACCCAAGCCTGAGGATGACCCTCACTCTAACCCAGTCCCTCACCTCAGTCCTCCACAATGGTCCCCATACAGCCAGCCTATGCTCCTAAGCCCTAACTCTAACCCTCATTTGGGTTCCATCATTACCAATCCCACTAGCCTAGCTTGAAACCCCTACACATTGGGGACTCATTGAGCAACACCAGAGGACTCAGCCTATCACTCCAAAGGAGAATGTCTCATCTAGGACTCTAGATAGGATGCAGAGTAGGAGAAATCTCAGCACCCTTCTGAGTCGATCCCAACCAACTGAGTCTGGAACCCACTGGAAACAACCTAAGCTCACATCACCTTAAACCATGTCCTGAAGTCATCCTTTCATGACGCTTTCAAGGCATATAGGCACTGCCATGCTCCTAGACCCTATCAGAAACCCTAGCCTGGGTTCTGAGTGGACCATTCCCAAAGTAGCGAAACAAGACAAGAATTAAGGCTGCAATGTAGATGGAAATTGTGAAATTTGGGACTCCAGAATGGCTACAGAGAGGAAGAAATCTCAATGCCCCTTGAAAACTTTCAGATAACCAACACATCCAAAGGCCCAGGGGAGTCAAACCTTGAGCCTGACAATGACTCTAACCCACTCTGTAAAGTCAGTCATCTGAGAAGGTCACCACACAATCACCAGATTGGACCTGCCATGCAACAAAGTCCCAACACTAACACTAGGATAGGTACTGAAGGGCCCATTCTCAGAAACATGTCTCTAAAGCCCCACGGATTGGAGACACTTGGGAAATAGTAGAGGACTCAGCCTGCAACACAGAAGGAAACCGTGTCTTATAGTATTAGAAAGATCAGTGCTGAGAACCTGCTTTCAATCAACATTTTCTTTTGGGAAGACACAAGCATTTTCCAAGTGTGTGCCCATGCATAAGGAGAGAGCCATGTACTGATCTCAGAGAGCAAAAGGCTGTGCATAGAAGGCAACTTTCAACCAATGTCTTCTTTGATGAAGATAGAAAGTATTTCTATTAAAAATGGGGAAGGACAAAGAAACTACCCTGCATTTAACTCTAAGAAAGAAAACCCCTTTTGTGAAATAGTCTTTCAACTGAGAACTTCTCCCTTGAGGAATGAAAGAGTTTGGAAGGATAAGGAGGAGGCCCTATGCTTGACTCTGAGAAACGAATGTACAGGCAGCGACTTTCAACTATAGTCTCATTTATTGAGCATAGAACCGTTATCAAATATATGTGTGGAAGCCAAAATTGTCTTTCAACTACATCTTCTTTCCTGAAGTTGAAAGCATTTTCAGAGGTGTGTGTGAAAGCTGAAGGAAATTTCCATATTGCTTGCACAGATAAACAGGAGCATGTTTAGATTTCCACCTTCAACTTACACATTGTGTCTTAAACTTTAGTTGAAGGTAGGTTTTTTTGTTGTTGTTGTACTTTCCCTGTCAAAATTTTCAGTATCAATAATTTCAATGGTAGACTGTCCTTATAACTTCGTTCCTGTCTTTTGAAACATTTCAACTGATACTGACAGTGTGGACGCCCACAGAATGTGCTCCCCAAATGTACATTTTAGAAGCCTAAGAAAAGTGCCATGCACTGAACTCACAGCTTCAAAACTGTTGAGAGACCGTCTTTGTATTATCTTCTTTCTTGAAGTTAGAAGCATTTTCCAATAAGGTGTGGATGCCTTTGCAGAAAGAGCCCTATACGTCATTCTGTTGTCACAGCTCACAGTGAACAAAATGTCATTCAATCAACATCTGCTCTCTTGACAATAGGACGATTTCCACTATATCTACTTAGAGTTGCATGATCAGGGTTACATATAGAGCACTTCAAGGTGAGTAAAGTGCCCTATATGTAACCCTGATCATGCAACTCTGAGTAGAATGCAACTTTCAATGAACGTCTTGATGCAGGAAAACAGCCTCCTCAAACTTACGTGTGGACGCCTATGGATGTCATGTACTTAATTCTGAGAAACAAGAGGTTTTTGACTCACATCTTGCTCCCCAAAACTGGAAGTGTTCAGAAAGGTATGTAAAGAAACATAAGGGATGGGTGATAACCTTGACTCTGGGACAGAACACTGGACTCGAACCTCCTTCACCAATAGATGCACAATCCAAAGGTAGGTGGGAATGCAGAGGAAAGTGCAATAAGGACAATCACTGTAAAGAAACCGAATCAAAAACTAAAATCCCTTTCCAAAGTGTATGGGAAAGTGTAAGGAAACTGTTCTGTACTTAACTCCTAAAAACCTGTTGGTTTAGAGAGTAACTTGCAACTAAGAGATTATGTCATGGTGACAGAGGATGTTTCAGATAAATGTGGAAAGCATAAAGAAAGTGCCCTGTATGCAACTCTGAGAAACCATGCAGTGTACAATGCATCTTCCTACTAACATCTTATTTTAGGATGATAGGTGCATGTTGAAACATAGGCGAGGGAGCCTAACTTAAGACCCACACATTTAGAAAGAACTAAGAAAGAACGCGACAGAGAATCTGCTTTCAACCAACATTTTCTTTTCGGAAGACATAATCGTTTTCAAAGTGTGAGCCATTTCTCTCCATGATCTTGGGGAGAAAAAGGCTGTGGCTAGAATGCAACTTTCAACTAATGTCTTGTTTGATGAAGATAGAAAAATTTTCTCATATAACTCTAAGAAAGAAAACAGCTTTTGTGAAACCTTCTTCCAACAACCCACTTGAAGAATGAAGCATTTAGGAAAGTATAAGTGAAAACATAAGGAGGATGCCCTATACTTGACTCTGAGTAACGGGTTTGTGGGCACCACCTTTCAACTACCATCTCATTCCCTGAGCATAGAAGCATTTTCAAATATATGTGTGAAAGCCAAAGGACTGTGCTCTGTGCCCATAACTAAGACACCACACAGTGCAGAAAATGTCTTTCAATAACATCTTCTTCCCTGAAGATGGAAGCATTTTCAAAGGTGCATGTGAAAACTGATGGAAAGTTCCATATAGTTTGCACAGAGAAAAAAGAAAGTGTTTAGGTCTCCACCTTCAACTAACACCTTGTGTCCTAAATGTAGAAAGTTTTCTAAATGTGTGTTTGAGACACCTAAGGGAAGGGCCATGTACTTTCCATTTTGAAACTGTCAGTTCCCACAGTTTCAGTGTGAGTTTCTACAGTTTCAAAGCTGTCAAGGGACAGTCCTTCTACTAATGTCCTTCCTGAAGTTAGAAGCATTTTCAACTGCTGCTGACAGTGTGGATGCCTGCAGAACATGCTCTCCAAGTGTATGTATTAGAAGCCCAAGAAAAGTGCCATGCACTGAATTCACACTTTCAAATCTGCCAAGAGATTTGTACTATCTTCTTTCTAGAAGTTATAAGCATTTTGCAGGCTCAAATAATGTGTGGACGCCTGAAGAAATAGCCCTACATGCCATTCTATTGTCACAGCACACTGTGGAGAAAATGTCATTCAATGAACATCTGCTCTCTTGACTATAGTGCATTTCCCACAGTGTCTGAAAATGTTAAGAAAGTGCTAAAGGATGTGTGATAACCTTGACTCTGAGAAAGAGCACTGTGAGGAAAGTGCTATATGGGTAACCCTGATTCCACAAGTCTGTCTAGAATACACATTTTAGGGAACATTTTGATGCAATAAAGGAACCTCCTCAAACATATGTATGCATGCTTTATGGAAGCCTGAAAAATAAATGAAGGTTTAGGGTTAGAGACTATGAACATGGTAGGCCTGATCTACTAGCACTGAAGCAGACTCCCAGGGGGGTGAGGTGAGGGTGGTGTTCAGGAAGCACATTTGTCTAAGGGTAAGATGCTAGCGTGGCCACCGAATATGGAGGTGGAATCAGGGAGACATGCCACTTTCTTCCATTCTGAGGATTCCACAGAGATCCCAAAGGCATGGATTCCTCCTAGGCAAAAGTCTGATGCCTGGGGTTGACTTAGGGATCCCAAAACTGGAGGGCTTTGGGAGTCAGTCCTCTGGGGATTGGAAGCCTGAAAACCCAAACTATGGTTAGGATTAGGGCCTAGGGTCATGGCTGGCCCAATCTACTGGCACTGAGGTGGGCTCCAGGTGGGCTGAGTTGAGGGTGCATGGCAGCAGTGCATCAGGCTCTGGATATGTGGCCAGGTGGGTCGGAGAAAGTGCAGGTGGCCTCAGTGGGGCATACAGGTTTCTCCCGATCTGAGGGTTCTGCACAGGTCTAAATGGAAAGGTTTCCTCCATGGAACAGGGCAGCACTGGGATTTGGCTCAGGAGTCCTGAAATGGGAGGGTGTGGGGGTCAGGCAACTGGGGACAGAAGCCTGAAAACCCAAACTAGGGTTAGGGTTAGAGCCGAGGGACAAAGTAGGCCTGATCTGCCATCGCGAATGTGTGCTTGCCCAATGGCTGAGTTGAGGGCGGAAGTCAGGAGGCATGTCAGGCCCCGAGATTTTGGCCTGGAGGGGTGATGATGGTAGGGGTGGCCTCAGGGGAGCATGCTGGTTTCTCCCACACTCAGGGTTTTGGACAGCTCCAAATGGCAGGGTTTCCTCCTGCATGAGAGGTGGAGCCCTGGGGTCAATCTCGTGCTTCCCCAATCGGGAGGAATTGGGGGCCTGGCCTCTAGGGTCAGAAGCCTGAAAACCCAACCTAGGGTAAGGTTTAAGTCCTAGGAGCATGACTGATGCAATCTGCCAGTGCTGAGGCAGGCTCCCTGGAAGGCTGAGCTGATGGCGTTGTTCAGGCATCAGGTCAGGCTCCGGGATTGTGGCCTGGGGGTCTGCCAAAGATGGGGGGTGGCATCAGGTAGCATGAATGTTTTTCCCGCTCTGAGGGTACTGCACCATGCCAAATGGCATGGTTTCCTCCTGGGTGGCAATGGGAGTTGTGAATAAAGGGTCCCCAATCTGGAGGGCTTGGGGGCCAAGCCTCTGAAGATAGAAGGTTGAAAATGCAACCTACAGTTAGATTTAGGGCATAGAAACTGCCAGTGCAGAGGCAAGCTCCCCCGACTGCTGTGTTGAGGGCAAGTGTCTGGTAGATCATCAGGCCTGGGTTTGTGGTCCTGATGAGAGCCTATGGTGGGCATGGCTTCAGGGGACCATGCAGGTTTTTCCTGCACTGAGGGTTCTGGGCAACTACAGGTGGCATGGTTTCCTCCTGGGTGGGAGGCGTAATAGTGGGGTGAGGTGCCATTCCCATGTCTGGAAAGCCTGGAGGCCAGGCCTTTGTGAAGGTCCAAAAAGTACAATCTCATCCCTTGTGGCAGGTGAAGTCAAATTGGGAGGCCTTGGGGGCAGGCCTCTGTGGATGGAAGACTGAAAACGCAACCTAGTGTTATGTTTAGGGCCTAGGGACAAGGCAGGCCTGATCTGCCAGTGCAGGGATGGTCTCCCCAATCACTGAGTGGAGGCCGTGGGTCGGGAGGCACATCAGGCCCTGGGTTTTTGCCTTGGAGGGTCGCAGATGGTGGTGATGGCCTCAAGGGTGCATGCAGGTTTCTCCCCCTCTGAGGGTTCTGCGCAGGTCTAAATGGCATGATTTCCTCCTGGGAAAGGCACAGTTCTGGGGTGTGGCTCAGGGCTCCCAAATCTGGAAGGTTTGGTGTGTAGGATCCTGGGGTCAGAAGCATGAAAACCCAAACTAGAGTTAGGTTTAGGGCCAAGGGTCATGGCAGGCCTTATCTGCCAATGCTGGGGTGGACGCCCCCAATGGATGAGTTGAGGGAGGGTCTCATGAAGCACGTCTGGCCCAGAATTTGGGACCCAGGGTAGTGCAGATGTTGGGGGTGGCCTCAGGGGATCATGCTAGTTTCTCCCACTCTGAGCATTCTGCACATCTCCAAACAGCACAGTGTCATCCCCTGTGGCATACAGAGTCCTGGGGTAAGGATCAAGCTTCCCCAATCTGGAGGGCTTGGGGACCAGACCTCTGGGAGAGAAGCCTGGAAACCCAATCTAGGGTTAGGTTTAGGCCCCTGGAGCATGGCAGACCCATTCTGCCAGTCCCGTAGTGGGCATCCCGGAGGGCCAAGATCAGGGCGTTTTTCAGGCTGTGCATCAGACTCTGGGATTGTGGCCAGGGGGTCTGCCGAAGGTGGGGATGGCATAAGGGAGCATGCAGGTTTCTCCCGCTCTGAGCTCTCTTCGCAGGCCTAAATGGCATGGTATCCTCCTGGAATAGGTGCAGTTCTGGGGTGTGGCCCAGGGGTCCCGAATCAGGATATATTGGGGGCCAGGTCTCTAGAAAGGAATCCTAAACCCAACCTAAGGTTAGGGTTAGGGCCTAGGGACAAGGCAGTCTGGAACTGCCAGCGCAGATGTGGGTTACCCCAATGGTTGAGTGGAGGGCGAGGATTAGGAGCCATGTCAGACTCTGGGTATTTGGTTTGGAGGATCTCGGATGGTGCAGCTGGCCTCAAGTTCCATGCAAATTTGTCCTGCTCTAATGGTTCTGTGCAGGTCTACATGGCAGGGTTTCCTCCTGGGAACAGGCACAGTTCTCAGGTGAGGCTCAGTGGTCCTGAATCAGGAGGGCTTGGGGGCCAGGCCTCTGGGGAAAGAAGCTTGAAAACCCAACCTACAGTTAGGGCTAGGGCCTAGGGATAAGGCAACCCAGACCTGCCAGGACAGATGTGGGCTCCCCAGTGGCTAAGTGGAGGGTGTGGCTCAGGAGGCATGTCAAGCTGCAAGGTTTTGGCTTTGAAGGTCTCTGATGGTACAGATGGCCTCAATGGGGCATGCAGATTTCTCCTGCTCCGAGGATTCTACGCAGGTCTAAATGGCAGGGTTTCATCCTGGGAATAGCCGCAGTTCTGGGCTGTGGCTCAGGGGTACCTACTCAGGAGGGCTTCAGGGGTCAGGCCTCTAGAGACAGAAGCCTGTAAACCTAACCTAGGGTTAGGGTTAGGGCCTAAGGACAAGGCGGGTCAGACCTGCCAGAGCAGATTGGTCTCATCCAATGGCTGGCTTAAGGGTGGAATACAGGAGGCACGTCAGGATCCAGGTTTTTGACCTGGAGTATAGAATGGTGAGGGTGTCTTCAGGGGACCATGTAGTTTTCTCCCACGCTGAGGTTATTGGACAGCTTCTAATGGCATGGTTTCCTCCTGGGTGACAGGTGGAGTCCTGGAGTGGATCTTATGTTTCCCCAATCAGGAGGAATTGGGGTCCAGCTCTCTGGGGTTAGAACTCTGAAATCTCAATCTAGGATTAATGTTAGGTCCAAGGAAAATGGCAGGCCCGATCTGCCAGGGCTGAGGCTGGATCCCCAGAGGGCCAAGAAGAAAGCATTGTTCCGGTGGTATGTCAGGATCCCAGATTATGGCCAGGGGTCCTCCGAATGTGGGGGTGGCATGAAGGGACATGCAGGTTTCTCTGTTCTGAAGGTTCTGAAGAGACCCAAATGGCACGGCTTCCTCTTGGGTGGCAGCCGGAGTTGTGGGTTGTGAATTAGGGGTCCTCAAATCTGGAAGGCTTCAGAGCGAGGCCTCTGGGGACAAGAGCCTGATAAACAAAACCTAGGGTTAGGGTTAGGGCCTAGGGGCATGCATGCCCTGATCTGCCAGCGCTAGATGGCCTCTCCCAATGGCTGAGTTGACAGCATGTATCTGCAGGATCATCAGGCCACTGGTTCATGGTCCTGGGGGTGCCTAATGTAGGGGTGGACTCAAGGGAACATGCAGGTATTTGCTTCTCTGAGGGTTCTGCCCAACTCCAAATGGCACAGTTTCTTCCTGGTGGGAGGCAGAATCTGTGGGGAGGCAAAAGGATCCCATGTATGGATGGCTTGAAGGTCAGACCTCTGGGGACAAAAGGCTGAAAACCAAACCTAGGGTTAGGATTAGGACCTAGGGGCATTGCAGGCCCAATCTGCTGGTGCTGAGTTGGGCTGTCAAAGGGCTGAGTTGAGGGCCATGGACAGATGGCGTATTAGACTCCAGATACCTGCCAGGGAGCTGCCCACTGTGGGGGTGGCCTCAGGGGTGCATGCAGTTTTCTCCCACTCTGAGGGTTCTGAATAGCTCCAACAGCACAGCACCTACCCTTGTGGCAGGTCAAGTCCTGGGGTGAGGCTCAGTCTTCCTCAATCTTGAGGGCTTGGGGGCCAGAGCTGTGGGGACGGAGCCTGAAAACACAACCTATGGTTATAGTCAAGGCCAAGGGACAAGGCTGGCCTTATCTGCCTGCATGTAGGTGGGCTCCCACAATGGCTGAGTGGAGTGCATTGGTCAGAAGGCAGGTCAGGCCACAGGTTTTTGGTTTGGAGGGTGGCCCGTGGTGGGGCTGCCCTCAGTAGGTCATGCAGGTTTCTCCCACTCTGAGGGTTCAATGCATATCTAAATGGCATGGTTTCTCCCTGGGAACAGGTACAATTCTGGGATGCAGCTCAGGGGTCCCCAATCTGGAGGGCATGGGGGCCAGACTTCTGTGGACAGAAACCTGAATACCCAAAATGGGTTATGGTTAGGTTTAAGGCTTAGGGACGAGGCAGGTCTGATATGTCAGCAGAGATATGGGCTCTCCCAAAGGCAGAGTTGAGAGCGGGAGTCAAGAGGCTCGTCAGGCCCTGGGTTTTTGACCTGGAGGGGCAAAGATGGTGGGAATGGCCTCAGGGGAGCATCCTTGTTTCTCCCGCTCTGAGGGTTTTAGACAGCACCAAATGCCATGGTTTCCTCCTGGGTGATAGTGGGAGTCCTGGGGTGAGTCTCAAGTTTCCTTAATCCACAGGAATTGGGGGCCAGGCCTCTAGGGTCAGAAGCTTGAACACCCATGTTAGGGATAGGGTTAGATCCTAGGAGCACGGCAGGTCTGATGAGCCCGTGTGGAGGTGGGATCCCCAGAGGGCGGAGTGGTTTGTATTGTTCAGGTGGTGCATCAGGCTCTGGGACTGAGTCCAGGTGGTCCACCAAAGTGGGGTTGTGACAGATGGCATGCAAATTTCTCCCGCCATGATGTCTCAGCACAGGGCCAAATGGCACGGTTTCTTCGTGGATGGCAGCTGGAGTCATTGGTTGCTAATCAGCTCTCCCCAATCTGAAGGGCTTAGGGGACAGGTCTCTGGGGACAAAATCCTGAAAACCCAACGTAGGGTTAGGGTTAGAGTCTAGGGACATGATAGTCCCAATCTGCCGGCGCTGAGGTGCCATCTGCCAATGGCTGAGTTAAGGGTGTGTGTCTGCAGGATCGTCAGACCCCTGGTTTGTGGTCCTCGTGGCACCTAAAGTGGGAGTGGCCTCAGGGGAGCATGCAGGTTTTCCCCAATCTGACGGTTCTGCACTACTCCAAACCGCATGCTGTCCTCCAGGGTGAAAGGCAGAATCCTGCAGGTAGCCATGGGTCCCAACTCTGAAGGGCTTGGAGGCCAGGCCTCTGGGGACAGAAGGCTGAAAACCCAACCTATGGTTAGGGTTAGGGCCTAGGGGCACTGCAGGCCCAATCTGCCAGCACTGAGATGGGCTGTCTAAGGGGCAGAGTTGAGGTTGGTGGACAGATGGCGTATTAGACTCCCAGTTTCTTGCCAGGGGGCTGCCCGCTCTGGAGGTGGCCTAAGGGTTGCATGTGGTTTTCTCCCTCTCTGAGGGTTCTTCATAGCTCCAAATAGCATGGTGCCTACCCTTGTGGCAGTCTGATTTCTGTGGTGAGGCTCATGCTTCCCAATCTGTAGTGTTTTGGATCAGACCTGTGGGGATGGAGCCTGAAAACACAACCTAGGGTTCGGTTCAGGGACAAGGAACAAGGAGGCCCAATCTGTCAGTTCGGAGGTGGGCTCCCATGATGGCCGAGTGGAGTGCATTCGTCAGTAGGCACATCAGGCCCCGGGTTTTTGGCTTTGTGGGTCACCAGTGGTGGGGCTGGCCTCAGTGGGCATGCTGGTTTCTCCTCCTTTGAGCGTTCAGTGCAGGTCTAAATGGCATGGTTCCTCCTGGTGGCAGGTGAAATCCTTTGGTGAAGTCAGAGGTCCCCAAACTGGAGGCCTCTGGGGCCAGGAATTCTGAGGAGGAAAGCCTGCACACCCTAACTGGGGTTTGGGTTACAGTTATGTGAACAAGGCGGGTCTGATCTGCCAGCTCAGATATGGGCTTGCCCAATGGCTGAGTTGAGGGCCGTGGTCAGGAGGCTCCTCAGTCCTTGGGTTTTACATCTGGAGGGACAACGATGGTGGGAATGGGCTCAGGAGAGCATGCTTGTTTCTCCTGCTCTGAGGGTTTTAGACAGCACCAAATGCCATGGTTTCCTCCTGGGTGATAGTCGGAGTCCTGGGCTGAGTCTCATGTTTCCATTATCCGGAAGAATTGGGGGCCAGGCTTCTGGAGTCAGAAGCCAAAATACCCTACGTAGGGTTAGGATTAGGTCCTAGGAGTATGGCAGGCCTGATGGGCCAGTGCAGAGGCAAGATCCCCAGAGGGTCACGTGGATTGCATTGTTCAGGTGGCACATCAGACTCCGAGATTGAGACCAGAGATCTGCCAAAGTGGAGTTGTGACAGGTGGCATGCAGGTTTTTCCCGCCATGAGGGTTCAGCACAGGGCCAAATTACACAGTTTTCTTGTGGGTGGCAGCTGGAGTCATTTGTTGCAATTCAGCAGTCCCCAGTCTGAAGGACTTAGGGGCCAGGCCTCTGGGAACAGAACCTGAAAACCCAGCATAGGTTAGGTTGAGAGTCTAGGGGCATGACAGCCCCAATCACCCGGTGCTGAGGTGCCGTCTCCCAATGGCTGGGCTGAGGGTGTGTGTCTGCAGGATCGTCAGACTCCTGGTTTGTGGTCCTGGTGGCACCTAAAATGGGAGTGGCCTCAAGGGAGCATGCAGGTTTTCCCCAATCTGACAGTTCTGCACAACTCCAAACCGCACGCTGTCCTCCAGGGTGAGGGGCAGAATCCTGTGTATAGCGAGCATGTCCCAGTCTGGAGGGCTTGGAGGCCAGGGCTCTGAGGACAGAAGGCTGAAAACCCAACCTATGGTTATGGTTAGGGCCTAGGGGCACTGCAGACCCAACCTGCCAGCACTGAGATGGGCTGTCTAAGGGGCAGAGCTGAGGTTGATAGACAGGTGGCATATTAGACTATGAGTTTCTGGCCAGGGAGCTGCCCTTGTGGAGTTGGACTCAGAGGTGCATTCCGTGTGTAGCTCCAAACAGTATGGTGCCTACCCTTGTGGCAGCCGGAGTTCTTGGTGAGGCTCAGGTTTCCCCAATCTCGGGGGCTTAGGGACCTGTCCTATTGGAACCAAGCCTGAAAACACAACATACGTTTAGGGTCAGGGCCAAGGGATAAGGCAGGCCCAAATGCCAGTGCGTTGGTGGGCTTCCACAAAGGCTGAATGGAGTGCATTCATCAGGAGCCCCGTCTCGCCCCAGGTTTTTGTCCTGGGGCATCGCCTTTGGTGGGGCTGGCCTCAGAGGATCATTCAGGCGTCTCCCACTCTGAGGGTTCAGCGCATGTCTAAATGGCATAGTTTCCTCCTGGGAACAGGTGCAATTCTAGGGTGCATCTCAGAGGTCCCCAATCTGGAGGGTTTGGGGCTAGACCTCCGAGGATGGAAGACTGAACAACTAAACTGGGGATAGTGTTAGGGTTATGGTTTGGTTTAGGGTGTCTGGACAAGGCAGGTCTGATCTGCTAGTGAAGGTATGGGCTCGCCCAATGGCTGAGTTGAAGGCGTGATTCAGGAGGTATGCCAGGCCCTGCATTTTTGCCTTGGAGGGTCGCCATTGGTGGGGCTGGCCTGAGGGGAGCATGCTTGTTTCTCCTGATCTTAGGGTTTTAGACAGCACCAAATACCACGGTTTCCTCCAGGGTGAGAGTTGAAGTCCTGGTGTGAGTATCATGCTTTCATTATCTGGAGGAATTGGGGCCAGCCCTCTGGGGTCGGACATCTGAATGCCCATCCAAGGATTAGTGTTAGGTCCTAAGAGCATGGCAGGCCAAATGTGCCAGTAGGGAGTCGGGCTCCCCAGAGGGTCAAGTAGAGGACTTTGTTCAGTCTCATGGCAGGCACTGAGATTTTTGCCAGAGGATCAAGCGAATGTGGGGTTGGTGTCTAGGGGCATGCAGTTTCTCCTGCCATGAAGGTTCTGCACAGTGCCAAATGGTATGTTTTCCTTGTGGGTGGCCTTGTGGGGACTCTTGTGGGGAGTCCTGGGTTGTGAATCAGAGTTCCCCAATATGGAGGGCTTGGGGGCCATGCCTCTGGGTATGGAAGCCTGAAAACCCAACCTAGGGTTAGGGTTAGAGTTAAGCGTAGGATTAGGGTTAGGGCTTAAGGAAAAGTCAGGTCTGACCTGCCATCGCAGATATGGGCTAGCCCAATGGCTAAGTTGAGGGTGGGAGTCAGGAGGCTCGCCAGGACCCGGGTCTTTGGCATGGAGGGATGAGGTGGTGGGAATGGCCTCAGGGGAGCATGCTGGTTTCTCTCACTCTGAGGGTTTTAGACCACACCAAATGCCATGGCTTCCTCTGGGGTGAGAGGCAGATTCTTGGGGTGAGTCTCAGGTTCCTTTATCTGGAGGAATTCAGAGCCACTGTCTGGGTATGAAGAGTTGGGACTAGGGGTATGAAAAAAATTATCTGCCAGTGCTTAATTGGCTGCTCCAGATGGCTGAGTTGAGGGCATATGTCTGCAGGATCGTCAGAACCCTGGTTCATTCTCCCCATGGGCAGATAAAGTGGGGGTGTCCTCAGGGGAGCATGAGGTTTTACATGCTCTGGGGATTCTGCATAACTCCTAAAAGCACCACGTCCTCTGTGGTGAGAGTCAGAATCATGCGGGTAAGTGAATGGTTCACAATGTGGAAGGCTTGGAGGCCAAGCCTCTGGGGACAGAATGCAAAACACCCAACTAGGGTTAGGGTTAGGGACTAGGAGCACTGCAGGCCCAATATGCTGGTGCTGAGATGGGCTGTCTAAGTCACAGAGTTGAGGGCAGAGTACAGATGGCATAGTAGACTCCAGTTTTCTAGCCAGGGGCCTTCCCACTGTGGAGGTGGCCTCAGAGGTGCATGTAGTTTACTCCTACTCTGAGGGTTCATCGTAGCTCCAAACAGCACGGTGCCTACCCTTTGGACAGTAGAAGCCCTGGGGTGAGGCTCAGGCTTCTGCAATCTGGAGGGCTTGGGGGTCAGAGGTGTGAGGATGGGGTCTGAAAACACAGCCTTGTGTTAGGGTCATGACCAAGGCACAAAGAAGGCCTGATATGCCAATGTGGATGTGGGCTCCCACAATGTCTGAGTGGAGTGCATTGGTCAGGAGACACATCAGGCCCCAGGTTTTTGGCTTGGAGGGTCGCCGATGGTGTGGCTGGCCTCAAGGGGGCAAGGAGTTTTCTCCTACTCTGAAGGTTCAGCCCAGGTCTAAACAGTATTTTTTCATCCTGGGAACAGGTGCAATTTTGGGGTGCTGCTCAGGGGCCCCCAATCTGGAGGGCTTCTTTGCCAGGCCACTGAGGAAAGAAGCCTGAACACCCAACCTAGGGTTAGAGTTACATTTAGGGTTAGGGTTTAGGGACAAGGCAGGTCTGATCTGCCAGCACAGATATGGGCTCACCCAATGGCTGAGGTGAGGGTGGGAGTCAGGAGCCTTTTCAGGCCCCAGGTTTTGGGCCTAGAGGGCTGATGATGGTGGGAATGCCGTCAGGTGAACATGCTGGTTTAATACCCTCTGAGGGTTTTAGATAGCACCAAATGCCATGGTTTCCTCCTGGTTCAGATGCGGAGTCCTGGCATGAGTATCATGCTTCCTTAATATGGAGGAATTGGGGTCCGGTACTCTGGGGTCAGAAGCTTGAACACCCAACCTAGGGTTAGGCTAGGTGCTAGGAGCACAGCAGGCCCAATGGGCCAGCGTGGAGGTGGGATCCTAAGAGGGCTGAACAGAGGGCATTGTTCAGGTGGCACATCAGGCTCTGGGATTGTGACTAGGGGGTCCACCAAATGTGGTGTGGCAACAGAGGGCATATAGGTTTCTCCTGCCATGAGGGTTCCACACAGGTCCAACTGGCACGGTTTCTTCATGGGTCGTGGGTTGTAAATCAGTGGTCCCCAGTCTGGAGGGCTTGGGAACCAGTCCTCTGGGAACGGACGCCTGAAAACCCCACCCAGGTTATGGTTAGGGCCTAGGAGCATGACAGCCTCGATCTACTGGTGCTCAGGTAGCCTCTCCCAATGGCGGAGCTGAAGGCGTGAGTCTGCAGGTTCGTCAGAACCCTGGTTCGTGCCCCTGGTGGGCTTCTGAGGTGGGGGTGGCCTCAGAGGAGCATGCAGGTATTTCCCACTTTGATGGTTCTGCAAAACTCTAAATCACAAGGTGTCCCCCATGGTGGGAAGCAGAATCCTGAGGGGAAGCAATCAGGTTCCAATTCTGGAGGTCTTGGATGTTAGACCTCTGGGGACAGAAGGCTGAAAACCCAATCTAGGTTTATCGTTAGGGCCTAGGGACACAGCAGGCACAATCTGCCGGCGCTGAGATGGGCTGTCTAAAGGGGAGAGTTGAGGGTGGTGGACAGATGGTGTATTAGACTCCAGGTTTCTGGCCAGGGGACTGTCCACTGTTCAGGTGGCCTCAGGGTTGCATTAGGTTTGCTCTGGCTCTAAGGGTTCTGCATAGCTCTAAACAACACAGTGCCTAACTTTGTGGCAGGTGGAGTGCTGGGGTGAAGCACAGGTTCCCCACTCTGGAGGGATAGGGGGCTAGAGCTGTGGTGTCGGAGTGTGAAAACACAGCCTTGCGTTAGGGTCAGGGCCAAGGGACAAGGCACGGCCTATCTGCCAGCACAGAGGTGGACTCCCACAATGCCTGAGTGGAGTGCATTGGTCAGGAGGCACGTCAGGCCCCGGGTTTTTGGCTTGGAGGGTCATCATTGGTGGGCTGGCCTCAAAGGGACATGCAGGCTTCTCCCGCCATGAGGGTTCAGCCCAGGTCCAAATGGCATGGTTTCCTAGTGGGTGGCAGTCGGAGTCCTGGGTTAAGAATCAGAGGTCCCGGGGTGCCTGGGTGGCTCAGTGGGTTAGAGCCTCTGCCTTCGGCTCAGGTCATGATCCCAGGGTCCTGGGATCGAGCCCCGCATCGGGCTCTCTGCTCGGCGGGAGGCCTGCTTCCTCCTCTTTCTCTGCCTGCCTCTCTGCCTACTTGTGATCTCTAACTGTCAAATAAAATAAATAAAATCTTTAAAAAAAAAAAAAAAGAATCAGAGGTCCCCAGTCTGGAGGGCTTGGGGGACAAGCCTCTGGGGACGGAAGCTGGAAAGCCCAACCAAGGGTTAGGGTTAGGACCTAGGGGTATGACAGTCCCGAACTTCCGATACTGAGGTGGCCTCTCCCAATGGCTGAGTTGAGGGTGTGTGTCTGCCCTCCAGACTTGGGGCCCATTTGCCTCCCCACAGGATTCTGCCTCCCACCCCGGGGAACACCATAAGCTTTGGAGTTGCACAGAGCCATCAGAGCAGGAAAAACCTTCATGCCTCCCCTGAGGTCACCCCAGGTTAGGCATCCCCGAGGGCACAAACCAGAAGTCTGACAATCCTGTAGACACACGCCTCAACTCAGCCATTGAGAGAGACCTCCTCAGCACCATCAGATCGGGGCTCTCATGCCCCTAGGCCGTACCGGTAACCCTAGGCTCGGTTTTCAGCCTTCTGTCCCCAGAGGCCTGACCTCCAAGCCCTCTAGACTTGGGACCCATTTGACTCCCCGCAGAATTCTGCCTCCCACCCAGAAGGACACCGTGCAGTTTTGAGTTGTGCAGAACCACAATCACGGAGTCTGATGTGCCTCCTGACCAATGCACTCCACTCAGCCACTGGGGGAGCCCACCTCTGTGCTGGCAGGTCAGGCCTGCCTTGTCCCTTGGCCTGACCTTACCCAAAGTTGTGTTTTAAGGCTTCGTCCCCACAGGCCTAGCCCCCAAACCCTCCAGATTGGGGAAACCTGAATCTCACCCCAGGACTCTGCCTGCCACAAGGGTAGGTACCATGCTGTTTGGAGCTATGCTGAAACCTCAGAGTGGGAGAAAAACGCATGCACCCTTGCGGCAATCTGCACAGTAGGCAGCCACCTGGCCAGAAACCCAGAGTGCAATACACCATCTGTCCACCGCCCTCAACTCTGCCCCTTAGGCAGCCCGTTTCAGTGCCAGGAGATTGGGTCTGCTGGTACCCTAAGCCCTAACACAAACCCTAGATTGGGTTTTCAGCCTTCTCTCCCTAGAGGCCTGGCCTCCAAGCCCTCCAGACTGGGACCCGTTCGCCTCCCCACAGGATTCCGCCTCCCAACCCCGAGGAATCTGTGACATTTGGAGTTGCGCAGAATCCTCGGAGCGGGAGAAACCAGCATGCTCCCCTGAGGCCATTCCCACCATCATTGTACCTCCAGGCTGAAAACCCAGGGCCTGACGACACTCCTTATTCCCGTCCTCAACTCAGCCATTGTGTGAGCCCCTATCAGCTTTGGATGATAAGGCCTGCCTTTCCCTTAGACATAACACTAACCCTAACCTAAACCCGAACCCAAACCCGAACCCAAATCTGAACCCGAATCTTAGGTTGGGTGTTCAGGCTTCCATCCTCAGAGGCCTGACACCAAACCCTACAGATTGAGGACCACTGAGTTTCACCCCAGAAATACACCTGTTTCCAGGAGGAAACCATGCCAATTAGACCTGGGCAGAACCCTCAGAGCAGGTAAAACCTACATGCCTCCCTGAGGCCAGCCACACTATCGGCAAATTTCCAAGCAAAAAACCCACAGCCTGACGTGCCTCCTGAGCAAAGCACTCCACTCAGCCATAGTGGGAGCCCATCTCCACGCTGGCAAAACAGGCCTACCTTGTACTTTGGTCCTGACCCTAAGTCAAGGTTGTGTTTTCAGGCTCCATACCCACAGGTCTGGTCCCCAAACCCACCAGTTTGGAGAAGCCTGAGCCTCATCCAGGGACTCTGCCTGCCAAAAGGGTAGGCAATGTGCTGTTTGGAGCTACACAAAACTCTCAGAACAGGAGAAAACCGCAGCACCTATGTGGCCAGCTGAAACCCGGGGTCTAATACACCATCTGTCAACCACCCTTAACTCTTCGCCTTTGAATGCCTACCTCATTTTCAGCATATTGGGCCTGAAGTGCCCCTTGGCCCTAACCTTATCCCTAGGTCGGGTTTTCAGCCTTACCTGGCCTCCGGCCTTCCAGACTTGGGTCCCTTTTGCCTCCCTGGAGGATGCTAATTCCCACCCCAGAGGACATCGTGCTCTTTGGAGTTGCATAGATCCATCAGAGTGGGAACAAGTGTATTCTTCCCTGAGGACATCCACTCTTTAGGCACCCCCAGGACCACGAACCAGGGATCTGATGCTCATTCAGACACACACTCTCAACTCAGCCATTGGGAGAGGCCACATTAGCGCTGGCTGATCAGATCTGTAATGCCCCCAGGCCCTAACCCTAACCCTAGGTTTGGTTTTCAGGCTTCTGTACCCAGAAGCCTGGACCTCAAACCCCCCAGTTTGGAGACTCTTGATTCAGAACCCAGGACTGCGGGTGCCACCCATGAGGAAACCGTGCCATTTGGACCTGTGCAGAACCCTCATGACCGGAGAAATCTGCATGGCCCCTGTCACCAACCCCACCTTGCCACAATCCCGGAAAATGATGCACCACCTGAACAATGCCTTCCACTCAGTCTTCTGGGGATTCCGCCTCTGCACTGCCCATTGGGCTTACCATGCTCCTATGACTTAAAATTACCTTAAGTAGGGTCTTAAAGCCATTGACCCCAGAGGCCTGGCCCCCAATTCCTCTGGATTATGGAAGTATGAGACTTACCCCAGAGCTCCAATTCTCACCCGGGAGGAAACCGTGGCATTTGATGCTGTCTAAAACCCTCAGAGCTGGATAAACCTGCATGCTGCCCTGAGGCCATTCCCACCATCATTGCACCTCCAGGCCAAAAACCCAGGGCCTGAGGAGCCTCCAGACTCCCGCCCTCAACTCAGCCATTGGGTGAGCCCACATCTACACTGTCAGATCAGACCTGACTTGTCCCTAAGCTGTAAACCTAACCCTAACCCTAACCCTAAGCCCAGGTTGGGTGTTCAGGCTTCCGTCCTCAGAGGCCTGGCAAACAAGTCCTCCAGATTGGGGATCCCTGAGCTGCACAGCAGAATTGCACATGTTTCAGGAGGAAACTCTGCTGTTTAGACCTGCACTGAACCCTCATGGCGGGAGAAACCTGCATGCCCACTGTGGCCACCCCCAACATTGGTGGACCCTTGCCCATAATCCCGGAATCTGATGTGCTGCGTGAATAATGCCATATTCTGAGCCTTCCAGGGAACCTGTCTCAGCACTGGCCCTTCATGCCTTTCATGCTTCTAGGACCTAATCCTTTCCCTTAATTGAGTGTTCAGGCTTCCATCCCCAGAGGCCTGGTCCCCAATTTCCCCAGATAATGGAAACATGAGTCTTGCCCAAAGACTCCACCTCTCACCCAGGAGGAAACCATGGTGTTTGGTGCTGTCTAAACCCTCAGAGTGGGAGAAACCAACATGCTTCCCAGAAGCCATTCCAAAATCACTGCTCCTCCAGGTCAAAAACCCTGGGCCTGACAAACCTCCAGACTCCCGCCCTCAAATCAGCCCTCGGGTGAGCCTATATCTGTGCTGGCAGATCAGACGTGCCTTGTTCCTAAGCCCTAACCCTAACTCTACCCTTAACCCTAACCCTAACCCTAACCTAGGTTGGCTTTTCAAGCTTCCCAGAAGCATGACCCCTAAGCCCTCCAGATTGGGGACCACTGATTCACAAACCAGGTCTCTGGATTTACACTCGAGGAAAATGTGGCATTAGGCCCTGAGCAGTACCCTCGCAGGGGGAGAAACCTGCATGGCCCCTGACGCCACGCCCATGATAGCCAGTCCCCCTGGTCGCAATCCCAGAGCCTGATGCACCGCATGATCAATGCCCTTTACTCGGTCCAGTGGGGAGCCAGCCACCATACTTACACATTGGGCTGTTCTAAATATCATACCACCTCCAGGCCAAAATCTCAGGGCATGAAGAGCCTCCTGACTCCCGCCCTCGACTCTCATTGGGCAAGCCCGCATTTGAGCTGGCAGATCAGACCTGCCTTGTCCCTGAGCCCTAACCAAAACCTAACCCTGACTTACCCTGACACTACATTGGGTTTTCAGCCTTCTGTCCCCAGAGCCCTGGCCGCCAGTCCACTAGACTTGGGACCCATTCGCCTGCCCACAGGATTCCGTCTCAGACCCAGGAGGAAATCATACCATTTGGAAATGTGCAGAACCGTCAGTGCGGGAAAACCTGCATGCTCCCTGAGGCCACCCCCATATTAGGCGCTTCCTAGAACGATGACCGAGGGGTCTGATGATCCTGCAGACACACACCCTTGACTCAGCCATGAGGAGAGGCCACAACAGCGCTGGAAGCTCAGGTCTGTCATGCCCCTAGACACTAACCCTAACCCTTGGTTGGGTTTTCAGGCTTCTGTCCCCAGAGTCCTGGCCCCCTAGCTCTCCAGACTGGAGACCTCTGATTCACAACCCAGGACTCTGGCTGCCACCCATGAGGAAACTGCCATTTGACCCTGTGCAGGACCTTCATGGCGGGAGAAACCTGCATGCCCCCATTGCCAACCCCACCATTGGAGGACCCCTGACCACAATCCCGGAGCCTGACGTGCTGCCAGAACAATGCCCTCTATTCGGCCTTCTGGGGATCCCAGCTTCATACTGGCACATCGGGCCTGCCATGCTCTCGGGATTTCACACTAACCCTAGTTTGGGTATTCAGGCATCCGACTACAGAGTCCCAACACCCAATTCCTCTGGATTGTGGAAGCATGAGACTCAACCCAGGACCCTGACTCTACCCCAGGAGTAAACCATGGCATTTGGTGCTGTCTAAAACCTTCAGAGCGGGAGGAAAGAGCATGCTCCCCTGAGGCAATCCCCCACCATTTCCGCCCCTGCAGTATGGGGCCTCTGAACTGCACCCCAGAATTGTCCCTGTTCCCAGGAGCAAACCATGTTTAGACCTGCGCTGTACCCTCAGAGCAGAAGAAACCTGCATGACCCCCTGGCATGAGCCCCCACTATGGGTGACCCGCCAAGCCAAAAACAAGGGGCCTGATGTGACTCCACAGTGGGCAGCCCAATGGCCAGAAACCCGGAGTCCAATATGCCCATCTCACCACTGGCACACTGGGCCTGCAGTGAACCTAGGCCCTGAACCAAACCCTAGGTTGGGTTTTCAGCCTTCTCTCCCCAGAGGACTGGCCTACAAGCCCTCCAGAATTGGGACACATTTGCCTCCCCACAGGATTCTGCCTCCCACTGCGGAGGACATCGTTTCATTTGGAGTCACACAATACCGTCAGAGCAGGAAAAACCTGCATGCTCCCCTGAGGGCACCCACACATTAGGCGGCCTCCAAGGTCATGAACCAGGGGTCTGATGACCCTGCAGACATTCGCCCTTAACTCAGTCAGTAGAATAGGTCACCTCAGAGTAGGAAGTTCAAGACTGTCATACCCCTCGGCCCTAAACCTAACCCTGTGCTGTGTTTTCAGCCTTCCATCCCCAGAGGTCTGGCCCACTAGCTCTCCATATTGGGGACCCCTTATTCACAACCCAGGACTCTGGCTGTCAATGACAAGGAAACTGTGTCATTTGGCCCTGTGCAGAACCCTTATGGCAGGAGAAACCTGTATGCCCCCTAAAGCCACCCACATCTTCCGAGGAACCCCCGACCACAATCCCGGAGCCGGATGGGCCTCCAGAGCAATGCCCTCAACTCAGCCCTCTGGCGAGCCTGCCTCTGCACTGACCCATCAGGCCTGCCATTCTCCCAGGACCAAACCCTAACCCTAGGTTGCGTGTTCAGGCTCTGGACCCCAGAGGCCTGACACCCAATTCCTCCCTTTGATGGGAGCATCACACTGAAAGCAGGACTCAGACTCTCATCCAGGAGAAAACTGTTTCATTTGGTGCCATCTAAACCTGTCAGAGCGGTAGAAACCAACCCGCACCAATAAGGCCATTCCTGCCATCTTCATCCTCCAGACCAAAAGCCCAGGGCCTGATGAACCTCCTGACTCCCACCCTCATCTCAGCCCTTGGTGAGCCCATATCTGAGCTGGCAGATCCTACATGCCTTGTCCCTAAGACATAACCATAACCCTAACCATAAGCCCAGGTTCAGTGTTCAGGGTTCCGTCCTCAGAGGCCTGGTCCCCATACCTTGAGCTGCACACCATAATTGTACATTATCCCAGAAGAAAAATGCTCAGATTTGAAATGTGCTTAACCTGCAGTGCGGGAGAAACCTGCATACATCCCTGAGTCCACCTCAACATTAGGTGCCTCCCAGAAACAAGAATCAGGAGTCTGACGATCCTGAAAACATACACCCTCAACTGATCCATTGGGAGATGCCACCTCATTGCCAGCAGATTCGGGCTGCCTTGCCCCTACAACCTAACACTAAACCTAGGTTGGGTTTTAAGGCTTCTGACCACAGAGGCCTGGTCCCCTGACCCTCTATATAGGGGACCCCTTATCCAAAACCCAGGATTCTGGCTACCAACCACAAAGAAACTGAGCCATTTGGACCTGTGCAGAACCCTCATGGCGGGAGAAAGCTTCATGCCCCCTGTCACCACCCCAACCTTCGGAGGACTGCCTGACCACAATGCCAGATCCTAACGTACCACCAGAAAAATGCCCTGAACTCATCCCTCCCGGGACCCTGGTTACGCACTGGCCCATCTGGCCTGCCATGCTCCCAGGCCCGAACTGTAACCCTAGGTTGGGTGTTCAGGTGCTGGACACCAGAGGCCAGACATTAATTATTCCTGTTGAGGGAAGCAAGAGATTCACGCCAGGACTCAGCCTCTCAGGAAGGAGGAAATCATTTCATTTGGTGGTGTATAAACCCTCAGGCGGTAGAAAACTGCATGATCCCCTGAGCCCATTCCTGCCATCTTCGCACCTCCAGGACAAAAGCCCAGGGCTGACGAGCCTAACGACTCCCGCCCTCAACTCAGCCCTTGCGTGAACCCATATCTGCGCTGGCAGATGCCACATGCCTTGTCCCTAAGACATAACACTAACCCTAACACTAACACTAAACCTAACCCTAAGCCCAGTTTGGGTGCCCTGGCTTCCGTCCTCAGAGGCCTGGTCCCCAAACCCTCCAGATGGGGGACCCTTGAGCTGCACCCCATAATTGCACCTGATTCCACAAGGAAACCATGCCATTTAAAAAGGTGCTGAACCGGGAGAGCGGGAGAAACCTGCATGCATCCCTGAGGCCACCCCTACTGTAGGCGGCCCCCAGGACCACGAACCAGGAATATGACAATCATGCAAACACACGCCCTCAACTCAGTCATAGGAAAAGTCCACCTCAGCCATGGCGGATCAGTACTGCCATGCCCTTATGACCTAACCCTAACCCTAGGTTGGGTATTCAGGCTTCTGTCCCCAGAGGCCTGTCCCCCTAGCCATCCAGACTGGGGACTCCTTATTCACAACACAGGACTCTGGCTGCCACCCATGAGGAAACTGTGCCGTTTGGCCCTGTGCAGAACCCACATGGCTGAAAAAACCTGCATGCGACCTGTTGCCACCCCCACTGTCGGAGGACCCCCTGACAACAATCCCGGAGCCTGACGAGCTGCCAGAACAACGCCCTCACCTCAGCCTTCCTGGGATCCTGCCTCCGCACTGGCCCATTGGGGCTGCCATGCTCCCAGGACTGAACTCTAACCCTATGTAGGTTGTTCAGGCTCTAGAACCCAGAGGCCTGACCCCCAATTCCTCCCGTGGATGGAAGCAGGAGACTGATGCCAGGACTCAGCCTCTCAGCGCCTCACACATCCCGTATGGTTTTGCATGTACCTGTTTGGTGTGATAGCCTTGACCCTTAGAAAGAACACCAAGAGGAAAGTGCTATATGTGTAACCCTCATCTTGCTGCTCTGAGCAGAATGCATTGCAGTGCGATATGTGATTCCCTTGACTCTGAGACAAAACACAGAACTTGAACTTCCTTCTCTGAACGATGGAAGCACATCCCAAAAGTAGGTGTGGACTCAGGAGGAAGTGCCATAAGAAGGATGACATCGGGCAAAAAGAAACTGAAATTAAACTCCCTTTCCAAAGTGCATGTTTAAATAAGGAAAATGCTATGCACTCAGAGAAACCTGTTGGTTCAGAATGTAACATGCATCCAAGAGCATACTTCCTTCTTGACGTTTGAAGCATTTTTCAACAGATGTAGACAGTTTGGACGACCACAGATTGTGTTCTCCCATTGTACGTTTCAGAGGCCAAAGCACACTGCCATGCACTTAATTCATAGTTGCAAAACTGTGCAGTGTCCATCTTTGTACTATCTTCTTTCCTGAAGTGATAAGCCATTTCAAGTAATGTGTGCACGCCTAAAGAAGATGCACTAAACCAAGCCCTTTCTGTTGTCACAGCATCCTGCAAAGAAAAAGTCATTCAATGAAGGTCCACTCCCTGGGATATAGGGGCATATTCTGCATGTGCAAAAATGTGAGGAAACTGCTACACACGTAACCCTGGTCAGGCAACTCTGAGTAAAATGCACCTTTCAATGAACATCTTGATGCAGGGACAAAGCCTCCTTAAACGTGTGTGCAGAAGCATTAGCGAACTGCCCTAAGCTTAACTCTGAGAAACAAGAATCTTTTGGCTATGATCTTGTTTCATGAAACTGGAAAGGTTCGAAAAGCTACGTGCAGAATCACACATCCCGTATGTTTCTGCATGTACCTGTTTGGTGTGATAGCCTTGACTTTGAGAAAGAGCACTGAGAGGAAAGTGTTATACACATAACCCTAGTCCTGCCATTCTGAGTAGGATGCATTCTACTGTGATGTGTGATACCCTTGATTCTGAGAAAGAGCACTGAACTTGAACATCCTTCACTGAAAGATGGATGCACCTCCCAAATGTAGGTGTGGACTCAGAAGAAAGTGCCTTAAGAAACATGGCTGTGGGTACACAGAAACCAAAACTAAACTCCCTTTACAAAGTGTATGGGAAAGCTTAAGGAAAGTGCTATGCACTCAGAGAAACCTGTTGGTTCAGAATCTAACTAGCAACCAAGAGCATATGTCATGGTGGCAGAGGACATTTCAAAGAAGAGACTATAATGTGTCTTCTGACTAACATCTTTATTTAGGGAAGAGTGGTATGTGAAAAGACTGGTGAGGGACCCGCACAGTCAGACAGAACTCAGAAAGAACACACCAGAGAACCTGCTTCCAACCAACTCTTGCTTTTGGAAAGACACAAGCATCTTCAATGTGTGTCCCCATGCTTGAGGAAGGAGCCATCTACTGATCTTGGAGAGAAAAAGGGTGTGGGTCGAATGCCACTTTCCATGAACGTTTGATGAAGGTACGAAGGTTTCCTGGTATAACTCTAAGAAAGAAAACAGCTTTTGTGGAACCGTCCTTCAGCTACCCACTTCTTGCTCAAAGAATGAAGCACTTGGGAAATTGTCCCTGAAAGCATAAGGAAGATGCCCCCTCTATTGGACTCTGAGAAACTAGTGTGCGGGGCTGCACCTTTCAATGACCATTTCGTTTCCTGAGCATAGAAGCATTTTCAAACATATGCATGGAAGCCAAAGGACTGTGCTGTGTGCCCATAGCTCTAAGACACCACATGGCTATGCAACAGCCTTACAGCCACCTCTTCTTCCTTGAAGCTGGAAGCATTTTCCAATGGGTCTGTAAAAGCTGAAGGAGAGGTTCATACAGTTTGCACAAAGAAACAAAATGGGGTTTACTCTGCCACCTTCAACAAACACCTTATCTTCTAAATATTCTGCCTAAGTTTTCCAGACTCCGTGGAGCAGCTGGAGGAAAGCACCAGGAGCTTTTTGGAGAAAGAAGACACATGGCAGAGCTACCAATTTCAACTCACATTGCCTTTCCTGATCCTAGAAGCACTTCCTCAGACCTGGGGTGGAAAGGTGTCAAAATTGTTGTGCGCTCCACCCTGAGAAACCGGTCTGGGTAAAATGCGACTCATGGCCGACCCCTGGCTTCTGGAAGCTAAAACGCTTTTCAGAGCTCTGTGGAGGCAGAAGGGAAACAGAAGTGAAGTAGGAAGAAACGATATGGTACAGACAGTGCCCTGCTTTGAAATGTCTTTCCAGACAACTGTAGCCCTACCAGATGTTTGTGAAAGCAAGGGTTGGTGAGGGCCATATGCTGCAGAGAGGACCCCACTCAGCTGTGTGTGTGTGAGTGTGGACATGTAGGTCAAGTGGCCTATGCCAAAGCCTGAGTGACAACCCTGTGGAGGAACCATCTCCATCTCACCCAGCAGCCCCACGTGTTGCAGAGGGGAAAGGCATAAAGACCTTGCCACAGACTCCACTCTGCAAAGCAACTCTGGGGAGATAGTCTGTCCACAGGGATGACTTCTCTTTCCTCTGGAAAGGAAACGTGTGACAACGTGTTCCAACGTGTGACAACGTGGCAACAGCCAAAGGAAGGGGCCATGTCCCCAGAACTGAGAAACAGGGGCCGAGAGAAGCTCCCCTTTCACCACGCTCTTGCTGCCTGAAGACAGAAGCATTTCCCAGCGTGTGTGAGGAAGTATGGGGAAGGGGCCCTGCACTTCCCTCCCAGAAAGGAGTGTGAATGGTGTGCAGCTTTGGCAGACAGTTTCCTTCACGAAGAGAGGAACATTTTCCTCAGGCCATGGGGCAGCCTGAGGGAAAGGCCTACCTAATGTGCTTCCCCCAGAGAAAGGAGGAGTACTGCCCAGGGGCCAGTTTTCATTCACATCTACTCTCCTGAAGCTGGAAGCATTTTCAGGACTGAGGCTGAGCATGCTGTGGACTCAACTCTGAGAAACACGTCTGGATATCCTGCAGCTTATGCCTGGCAGCTGGCTTCTGGAAGATAGGAGTGTTGGCAGGCTTCTGTGTGGATGCTGCAGGGAAATGGAAATGAAATGAGGTAGGAAGAAACGGCACTAGACAGAAAGCGCTCAGCATCTAGCACTTTCCCAGATGACTGCAGCTAGTTCGGGGAGTGGGGGGTGAAAGCAAGGGCAAGTTCTGGGTAGTGCAGAGACTACTCTAGTAAGCATGAGGTGGTGGAGGGAGCTCAAGGTACATGCCATATTCCTTCCCCCAAGCAACAACACAGTGGAGGAACCGTCTTTCATGCCCATCAGTGCTACATGTTCTTTAGAGGGATAAAGGCATAAGGAGAGTGGCCCAGACTCCACTCTGTGAGGCAACACTGGGGGAGACTGTACCTCTTCAGATGTGATTTGTCTTCCTCTGGAGAGAAGCATTTTCCAACGTGTGCTTGATAGCCAAAGGAAGGGGCCATGTCCCTGAAACTGAGAAACAGTGGCTGCAAGAAAATTCCCTTCCACCAGCCACTTGGTTTCTGAAGACAGAAGCGTTTCCCAGCTTGTGTGAGGAAGCATGGGGAAAGGGCCCTGCACTTCCCTCACAGAAGGGAGTGTGCATGGAGTGCAGCTTTGGCAGACAGCTTCCTTCAAGAAAAGAATGTCTCCCAGTGTATGTGTGGACGCAAAAAGGGAAGTGCCATCTCCTGGAGTCTAGTGACCACAGGGTCAGTAAAAGTGTTTTCGAATAACCACTTCTTCCTGAAGATAGAAGCCTTTCAGAAAGGGCATGTGAGAACATATGGAAAATGATGTCCACTTATCTCTGAGAATTGCGTCTGCGAGGAATGAACTTTCAATGGATATGTTGTTTCCTGAGGAGAGGAGAGATTCACAGGGTATGGGGGAAACAGAGGAGAGTGGGGTCCAGGAATCTTGAGAAACAACCCCATAGAAGAATGGTCCATTCAACTTAAAAGTTCACCCCTGAACAGGGAAGCATTTTCAAAGTGCGGGGGGCAGCTTTGGCAAAGTGTTGTACTGCTAACCTCGGGAAATGAAGTCCATGGACAAGACAAGCGGCCACTCATATCCTAATTCCTGTAAGACAGAAGTGATTTTGCAATCTCTAAGGAAATAGCCATCCACTGAATGCTGAGTACCAGCTCCGTGCAGCAGACAGCACTCACTAAAGATTTCATTGAAGCAACAAGGTTGTCCTTGCAAGCCCATGGGTATGAAGGCCTGAGGAATTTGAATTTGATTGACAGGGAAGATCAAAACCCAGCATCTTGTGCCACGAGGACCTCCACCTGGAATGGATGGGGCCCTCGACCTGCCCCCCAACCCTGGGGTGGAAAGCACAAATGGTCCTGGACATCTGGTCAGTGCCAGAACAATCAAGCATCCACCCAGAATGCACACAAGCCACGTGATCCCCTTGAGTGGTCACGTGGGAGCTGGGTGTTCCTAAAAGACCAGAAACTCAAGAGCACTCTTACCATGACCCCGAGCCCAAGGCTTCAAGGTGGTAGACCCTCAGCTCAGATCAGAAACTCAGCTCAAGGTTTTGTGAAAGAGTCAAAAGGCCATGCATGCGAACCCTGCCATTTTCGAAACAGAAACACTGGTGCTGGCATGGAGAGTTCCCTGACATTTGGGAAAGCACTAATGATTCTGCAGATTTGGTCAATGTCAGACTGATCACTTTGAACTGCGAGAGAATGTGTCACCTAGATCCCTGCCTTGCCTCAAGAATGTGAAAGCGTTTTAGTGACTCAACTAGTGAACAATGCCACAATGGTAAGACCAGCCTTGACAGTCAAAAGCAGAAGTTAGAGACTCATCCTGATGCTGGCCCTCTGCTCGTCTCTCGGGTCATATCTCCACACAGCCTTCCAGTGGATCCCTGTGGACAGCAGCAAAGAAGTTGGAATCCTAGTCCTTTAAAAGTATGTGTGGATTCATAGGCAATGTTTCATGTGCTTAGCTCTGAGGAATAGGCCTGTCTAGCATGGAACATACAATGAACATCTCCTTTCACAGAGATAAAAGCATTTTCAGAGTACGTGTGGAAACATAAAGCGAGTAAGACTATCTGCTTAAATCTAAGAAGAAACATGGTAGAGGAAGCTTCTGTCAATTGTTAACTTTCCAGTATCTGGAACCTTTTTCCATAGTATGTAGGAAAGCCCAAGGTAGGTGCCACCAACATGTCCCCTAGAAAAGGCCCTGTGGAGGATCTGTCATAGGGTTAATATCTTCTTTCCTGAAGCTAGCATTTCCAAATGTATGTGCAGAAGCACAATGTAAGATCCATATGCTTAAATCTGAGGCACCATTCCAGGGCAAATGGAGCTGCTCACTAACATCTTGTTTCGTGACTGTGGAAGCAATTTCAAAATAGAGGTCTGGAAGGCCAAGCAAGGGGCCATGTCCTTAACTCTGGGATACAGGGAAGGGAACGTCAATGAATGTGTTTTTCCAAATAGTCATTGTAAGTGTCAAGCCAGTCTATGTGGAAGCCTGAGGAACAGATGGTTAACTTAACTCAGGAACCACCACTGTGGGGAAATGTGGTTCATCACACACTTACCACTGTCCAGATGAAAGAAGCCATTCCAAAGGTGAGTGTGAAAGCAAAACAAAGTGCCATATGCTGCTCTCTGAGAAACAAATCTGTGAGGGGTGCCACAGTCAACCTCTAGATGTGTCTCCCATTGTATGTGTGGATGCATAAAGGGAAGTTCCCTCTGCTGGAGTCTAGTGTCCACAGTGTCGGTAAGACTGTGTTTCAAATAACCACTTCTTCCTGAAGATAGAAGCCAACACCCACCCACTGTTCCACACACTGTGTGTGTGTGTGTGTTTGTGTGTGTGTGGTGAACGTGGGGAGTGTGTTCTATGTTTTCCTGATAGGCGTGTGCTACGTACATCCTGCAAGAGTCTTGGATGTGGCACAAGTGTGGTGTATGTTGCAACTGGGCACTGCCTGTGGTGATGGGGTGGTCATACGCATTCATGTGTGTGTGGTGTAGGTGTGCGGTGTGTGATGTATGTGTATTCTGTGATTTCTGTGCAACGTGTGTGCAGTGTATATATGTGTGTTCCATGTAGGAGATGTGTGTGTATGGTGTTTGCCTAGAATGGATGTGCTCTCTTTGTAGTGTATGGGTGTATGTTGTATGTGTGCTTTGGGTGTGATCTATTGGTGCGGTGTCAGAAGACTATGGATTGTACTATGGTGTGTATGTGCAGTTTGTGCTGTTGGCATGTGATGGAATGCATCAGTGTCCGTGGATTTTGTGGCACCCGCGGAGTGTGCCTGTGGGATATGTGTTATATGCAGTGAGAGAGGGAATGTGTTTGGTGATTGAATGGCTAATCGTTGATGCACTAACCACAAGACCTTATGCAGTGCCTGCACAGGGAGGGAGGACCAACGTTTTGGTGGGGGATATCAGACACGAATTATGGTGGCTGAACACAGAGAAAAAGCGAGATTTCCACAAAATCTGGGACGATTCCTTGTGAGTGAGATTTTCATGACCCCTGAATGTGAGCCAAGGCACAGTTGGAAAAATAAAAGATTATAGGAGTGCCCATTAAGGGGATCCACACAGGAATGGAAACAAACAGAAAAATCAACCGGGGAAGGAGAGAACTAAGTTTGTTGCCCCTTGCCCCAAGAATGAGGCCAACTCCTATCCAAACCACTCATTTGGCCTACACACAAACGTTTCCTGCTGAGCCTCTTCAGAAACCTCATCATTCCAGATGTCCCAGGTGTTCTGAAACCCAAGTTTGAAGGACCCTGGGGTGCAACATAACCACTGTCCTGAGAAGCCTGTGGGAGTCTCCTCGTTCAAGCAAGCATATTGCTCCATGATACGGACACGGAATGATCCGTTGGGATCCTCTAGCTACAGAAAAAGAGAAAAGGATAGGAGCACATGGTGGGCTTGGTGGGTTAAGTATCTGTCTCTTGGTTGCAGCTCAGGTCATGATCTCATGGGTAGTGGGATGGAGCATCCTTGTCCTGGTGCATGCTCTGCAGGGAGCCTACATGAAGATTCTCTCTCTCTGCCCCTCCCCCAAGTCATGCCCACTCCCCATCCGTCTCTCTCAAACAAATCAACGATATTCAGAATGGAACCACTAGTCTGGTCTCCCAATGAGTTGGCTTTCTCAGGTCTAAGAAAAAACTCTGGGTTCAGGCGAAGGGAAATCTCCATTGGCTACACCAGAGAGTTGCTCAGCAAGAGGCTTGGATTCTTCTTTTAGAAAGAGAGGGACCAGTCTTGTACATGGTGTGTCCTGCAGACACACACCCTCAACTCAACTCTCCGGGGAGGCTGCCTCTGCATTGGCCTATTGGGCCTGCCATGCTCCCAGGACCTAACCCTGAGCCTAGGTTGAGTTTCAGGCACTGGAATCCAGAGGCCTGACCCCCAATTCTTGCCATTGATGGAAGCATGAGACTCACCACAGGACTCAGTCTCTCAGCCAGAAGGAAACCGTTTCATTTGGTGCTGTCTAAAATGCTCTGAGTCATAGAAAATAGCACGCTCCCCTGAGGCCATCCCCACCTACTTTGACCCAAGGCCAAAGCCCCAGGGCCTGGTGCACCTGATGCCTCCCACCCTCAACTCAGCCTTTGGGTGAGCCCCTATCTGCTCAGGCAGATCCGACATGCCTTGTCCCTAAGACATAAGCCTAACCCTAACGCTAACCCTAATCCTAACCCTAAACCCAGGTGGGGTGTTGAGGCTATGTACCCTGAGTTCTGATCCACAAACCCTTCATATGGGAAACCCATGAGGTGCACAACATAACTGCACCGGATTTCAGGAGGAAATGTGTTTAGAAATGTGCTATACCCACAGATTACACCCCCACATTAGGCTCCCCCCAGACCAGGAACTAGGTGTCTGGTGATCCTGCAGACACACGCCCTAAACTCATCCTTAGGAAAAGGCCACCTCAGCACCAGCAGACCCGGGCTGCCATGCCCCTGTGACCTAACCTTTACCCTAGGTTGGGAATTCAGGCTTCCGTCTCCAGAGTTCTGGCCCTGTAACCCTCCAGATGGGTGACCTCTTATTCACAACCCAGGACTCTGGCTGCCACACATGAGGAAAATGTGCCATTTGGCCATGCGTAAAACCCTCATGGCGGGAGAAACCTGTCTGCCCCTGTTGCCACCTCCACCTTCGGAGGACCCCCTGGACACAATCCCAGAGCCTGACACACCACCAGAACAATGCCCTCAACTCAGCCCTTTGGGGAGCCTGCCTCGGCACTTGCTTATCAGGCCTTGGCATGCTCCTAGGATGGAAACTTAACCCTAGATTGGGTGTTCAGGCTCTGGACCCCAGAGGCCAGACCACTAAGTCATCCCATTGATGGAAGCATGAGACTCACATCAGGACTCAGTCTCTCAGCCAGGAGGAAACCGTTTCATTGCTTGCTATCTACTACCCTCAGAGTGGTAGAAAACAGCATGCTCCCCTGAGGCCATTTACATTATCTTCACCCCTCCAGTCCAAAAGCTCAGGGCCTGAGGAGCCTCCTGACTCCTGCCCTCACCTCAGCCCTTTTGTGAGCCCAAATCTGCATTGGCAGATCTCACATGCCTTGTCCCTAAGACATTATCCTAACCTCAACATTAACCCTAACTCTAACCCTAACACTAGGTTGGGGGTTCAGGCTTCCATCTTCAGAGGCCTGATCCCTAAATCCTCAAGATGGTGGTCCCCTGAGCTGCACTCCAGAATTGCACCTTATCCCATTAAGAAACCATGCCATTTAGAAATGCTCTGAAACCGCAGAGCTGGAGAAACCCGCATGCATCCCTGAGGCCAGCCCCACCATCAGCGACACGCCAAGCCAAAAACCCAGGGCCTGACATGCCTCCTTCCCAATGCTCTCCACTCAGCCATTAGGTGACCCAACTTTTGTGCTGGCAGTTTGGGCCTGTCTTGTCCCTGGGCCCTGAGTCTAAGCCAAGGTTGGGTTTTCAGGCTCCATCGCCACAGGTCTGGCCCACAAGCCCTCCACATTAGGTAATGTTCACACATTTCATCACATATCTGAACATGGTGGAATACACCCCTTTAGTCCAGAGAGTGGACATTCACTGAATGACTTTTTCTTTGCAGTATGCCGTGACATTTTCATCAGGTGTGCACACATTAGCTGAAATGGCTTCTCAGTTCAGGAAATAAGAGAGTACAAAGATGGACTCTGTACAGTTTTGAAACTGTGAATGAAGTGCATGGTACTCTTCTTAGGCTTCTAAAACGTGCTTTGGGAGAGCACGATCTTCGGTCGTCCAAACTGTCTACATCTGTTGAAAAATGCTTCAAACGTCATGAAGGAAGTATGCATCAGGATGGACTCTCAACAATTTTGAAACTGTAGAAATATTGAATCTCTTGGAACTGACAGTGTTGAAACATAAAGAGTTATGTACAGGGAGCTTTCTTGAGGACTTCTATCCTAAACGTCCTCTGTCACTATGACATATGCTCTTGGTTGCAATTTACATTCTGAACCAACAGGTTTCTCTTTGTGCATAGCATTTTCCTTACAGTTTCCCTCCCACACACTTGGGAAAGGGAGTTTAGGTTTTGTTTCTGTTTCCCCGCAGCGATCTTTCTTAAGGCACTTTCTTCTGAGTCCGCACCTATTTTGGGAGTTGCTTCCATCTTTCAGTGAAGGAGGTTCAAGTTCAGTGTTCAGTCTCAGAGGCAAGGTTATCACAATCTCAGTAGAATTCATTCTACTCAGAGCCACAGGATGAGGGTTATGTGTATAGCATTTTCTTCTCAGTGCTCTTTTTTAGAGTCAAGGCTATCACACCAAACAGGTACATGCAGAATCATACGGGATGTGTGAATCTTTACATAACTTTTTGAACATTTTCAGTTTCCTGAAATAAGATGTTAGCTAACAGAGTCTTTTTTCTCAGAGTTAAGCATATGAGAGTTCCCTAATGCTTCCATGCACACACACACACACACACACACACACACACACACACGTTTGATGAGGCTCTTTTCCTGCATCAAGATGGTTGTTGAATGTTATATTCTACTCAGGGTTGCGTGATTACAGTTACGTGTGTATCAGTTTCCTCACATTTTTGCACATGCTGGAAAACTCCTGTATCACCAAGAGTGCAGACATTCATTGCATGGCACGTTCTCTACAGTGTGCTGTGACAATTGAAAGGGGTTTGTTTAGTGAATGTTCTTCAGGCATCCACACATTTGTCGAAATTGTGTATCACTTTAGGAAAGAAGATAGTAAAAAAGCTATCTCTGGACACTTTTGAAACTGTGAATTTAGTGCATGGCACTTTTCTTAGGCTTCTAAAGTATACATTGGGAGAGCCACCCAAACTGTCTACATCTGTTGAAAATGCTCCAAACCTGAGGACTGAAATTTGCCTAAGGATGGACTCATGACAATTTCAAAATTGTAGAAACATTGAAATTGTTGGAACTGACAATTTTGAGACTTCAAGTATACAACCCTACTGTTAGTCTTCTCAAACACACATTTATAAAAACGTTCTACACCACTCTCCACTAACACCTTGTGTCCTGTTGGTAGAACATTTAGGACAAATTGTGTTTGTTGAAGGTGGCAGCCCTAACACCTTTTCGATTCTCTGTGCAAGCAATATGAAGCTCTCCTTCACCTTTTACAGGCCCTTGGAAAACGCTCCCGCTTCAAGGAACAAGAGGTGGCTGAGAGGCGGTTGCTCCACCATGTGGTGTCTTAGAGCTATGGGCACACAGCACAGTCCTTTGGCTTCCACGCATATATTTGAAAATGCTTCTATGCTCTGATGGAGAGGGCACAGTCTCTGAATTTTTCCTCTGTTGGTCATTCCTCTTCCTAGTCATTTTAGTGAGAGATGGCTGAGGGGATGTTTAGCTGAATGTATCATCTGTGGTGCAGGCAAGGTGCACTCTGGAATGCTTCTGAGAAATCAGGAGTCCCCACAAAAAAAAAAAAAAAAAAAAAAAAAAAGAGAGAGAGAGAGAGAGAGAATAAGGAAAAATAAAAAGAAGACTCAGTCTGAATGGGCTCAAAGGTAAGAATTTTATAAAGTATACAAACAAAATCAGAGAAACAAAAAGACCAACAAAAGTAAATGACAAGAACAAAAAAAGAGAACCCAGCCAAAATGAACCCCAAGTATAAGATTTATACTCTACTAGACAAAAACAAATACACAGAAACAATGACAGAAGAAAAAGATGGAAGGGCATTTATACATTCTTAGTGTGGGTGAGGAAGTTTATTTTGATTATTCCTGGGTGTACCTTGATATCTTTGTTAAAGGACTCAACTTTCCTGAGATAAAGGGGGATTAAGACTCATTTACATATAGGGGTATCATTGATTGGGGAAGGGGGTTTACCCTGAAGCTTTTCTCTATATGAATATTAATAAAATTAGAAAAGCAAAAGAAAAACATAGGTATATGTATCTAAAAATTCAAGTTAGAAGGTTATTATGAAATTTGTTGTACTGACCATCTCATTGTGATGGTAAATAGGTTGAAGTGTTTTTTTTTTTTTTAATTGAAAAAAATGAGAATAGTGGGAACGAATTCAAAATAAAAGTTGTGTCTATGATGTAGTGATGGTTGTCCTCTTGTTTTTGTGGGGAGTTTTTTTGGTTTGTTTTGTTGTTCTTGGGGTTTTTTGGCTGGCTTCTTGGGGAGGGCCCTGCCACTCAGTTTTTCAGGCAGTTTTTCTAGAGTTGAGTCCTCCTGCCCCATATGAAGGGGCTGGTCTCTGAGGAAACCGGCTTTTAAGGCTTTTGTTCTCTAGAGGCTTTTTTGTTTTGTTTTGCACTATTGTTTTGTATTCTTTCCTTTTCCTCCCCAGGGTGGCTCTTGGGGGTTCTTTGGAGGTTTAGAGGAAAGCAAACTTCACCCAGACCTCCTTCTCAGAGAGAAGCCTCAGTCTGTTCCCCTCTTGGTGCTCTAGAGCACATAAACTCCCCCTCTGCCACCAGCAGAGCATGTCCCCAGTCAGTCTCAGGGGTTGCAGCAGCTCCCGGTTGTACCCCAAACCACGAGAAGTACTAGTCCAGAGAGCTGGCTTCCAGTGGCTGCCTCTGTCGCAGCTGTCTGGGCAGGGTCAGACCACCAGAGGGTTCCAACCAGAGATAGCACACTGAGATTTTCACACTGGCCCTGGCTGGGAGTGTTCAGACTCTCGCCCAGTCCTAGAGAGCACTAGCTAGTGCCTGCATGGACCTCTCTCAGGGGAGAGTGTGGAGCACAACTCAGATCCCAGTCATGTAGTGTGCGTGTGGAGTGTAAAAGGCTGTGGTTATAGAGAGCACCAGCTGGCATCCACAACAGATTCTCTCACACGTGCCACCACCCAGATGCTCTCACGCGTGCCGGTAGCTCCGGGACCAATGCCTGACTTCACTGCACTCTCTCTGGCTCAGCACCAACTGTAGCCATCCTGAGCCCGTGGGCTTAAGCCCCTGTCCCTAACCGCCTGAATCCACCATTTCCCCTTAAGATTTTCCACACTTTTTGTGTGCTTTCAACCAGACTCCAAGTTAGTACTGGTCCCCGATCACAGGGCACTCTCGTATTGAGGTATTACTTTCCAGTGTGTCACTTCTGGTGGCTCCTGCCCCTTTTGTTTATCTTCTGATATCAGTTCTATGTTCCCACTATGCCTTACCTGTCCACTGGCATCTTCTGCCCCCGTTGAGATCCAGAAGTGTATAATTCTAAATTCAGGCTGATTTCATGGGTGATCAGAATTCTTTGGTAGATAATCAACTCACTTTAGGGGACCGCTTGAAACAGCGCCTCCTACTTCTCCACCATCTTGTCTCTAGGGTTCAAACTTCTATGTGGCTGTCTGTTGTGGTCCACTGGAAGACTGTGTGGAGACATGCCGTGAGAGCTGAGCAGAAGGCCAGCATCACGGTGGGGCTCTAGCTTCTGCTTTTGACTGCTGGGGGTGATCATACCATTTTGGCCTTGTTCGCTAGTTGAGTCACCAAAACGCTTTCACATTCTCGTGGTAACACAGGGATCCAGGTGACACATTCTCTCATGTGGTTCTTAGCTGACTACTCTGACATGGACAAGTCTCCAGAATCATTAGTGCCTTTTAGGATATCAAGGACCTCTCCGTGGCAGCGTCAGTGTTTTTGTTTCAAAAACAGCTGGGTTCACATTCATGGCTGTTTGGCCTCCTACCCAAAGCCTTGAGCTGAGTTTTTGATTCAGGCTGAGGATCTGCCACCTTGAAGCCTTGGCTCGGGGGAATGGTAAGAGTGCTGTTGAATTTCCGGTCTTTTAGGAACACTCAGCTCCCACGTGACCACTCAAGAGGCATACATGGCTTGTGTGCATTCTGGGTGAATTGCCTGATTGTTCTAGCACTGACCAGGTGTCCAGAACCATTTGTGCTCTCCACCCCAGGGTTGGGGGGCAGGTAGAGGGTCCCATCCATTCCAGACACAGGGCCTCGTGGCACAAAATGATGGGTTTTTATCTTCTCTGTCAATCAAGTTCAAATTCCTTCATACGCATCGGCTTGCAAGTACATCTTTGTTCCTAGAAAGAAATACTAGGTGAGTGTTGTCTGCTGCCCACAATTGGCTCTCAGATTTCTGTGGATCACTATTTCCTTCAATATAGCAAAATGTGTTTGGGAATTGAGATTGGGATAACACATTCATTGACCATGTCCTTCTCCAAGATTGGTGTTGAAAACAGACGGAGATAGAAATTCCAAGACTGGTCACATTTAAGAGAGCATGTTACCACCAAGCTACCACTACGAGAATATTAAGGGGGCTTCTATAAAAGGAGAAAGAATCCAAAAATGACATAGAACAGAATTTTACAGAGATAATCTATAGAAACAAGATCTTCCCAGGAAATGTGATGTCAGTAAAAACTTATCCTTCAATAATCACATTTAGACATGAACAGTCTAAGTGCTCCCATAAAATGGCATTGGCTTGCAGATTGGATTAAACAACAGGATCCGTCCATACATTGTCTACAAGAGACACTTTTGGAACTAAACCATATATCCACATTGAAAGAGAAGGGAAGGAGAAGCATCTTTCATGCCAACGTGCCTCAAATGACAGCTGGGGTAGCCTTTCTCATCAGATGAATTAGATTATAAGCTAAAGACTGTAGTCAGAAATACAGAAGGACACTACATCATTGTTAAATGGTCTATGCACCAAGAATTTCTGACAATTGTAAATATTTATGCCCCGAATATAGGAGAAGCCAACTACATAAGCCCAACTGTTAATCAAAATAAAGAGTCATATTGATATGAATACATTATTTGTGGTGGATATTAACATGCCACTCAGTGATAGGCAGATCATCCAACTGGAAATCAAGGAAGAAACAAGAGCTTTCAATGACAAATTGGACAAGGCGGGCCTCACAGATATACACAGAACACTCTAGACGAACTCATTCTTCTCGAATGCACATTTCTCCAGAATAGACCACACATTGGGTCAAAAATCAAGTCTCAATTGATACCAAGAGATCCAGATTATTCCCTGCATAGTCTCAGACCACAGGGCTTTGAAACGGCTACTGAACCAGAAGAAAAAGTTTGGATGGAACTCAAACACTTGGAAACTAAAGACCATCCTGCTCAAGAATGTTTGGATCAACCAGGAAATCAAAGAAAAACTTAAACAATTCAAGGAAACTAATGAGAATGAAGACATATTGGTCCAAAACCTATGGGATATGACAAAGGTAGTCCTAAGGGGAAAGTACATGGCGATCCAAGCCTCGATTAAAAAAAAAAAAAAAGAAAGAAATTGAAAAATCTGGAAAACAGAGCTCTCTTTACACCATAAAAAACTGGAAAATCGACAACAAATTAGGCCAACCCCACGCACAAGAAGGGAAATAATCAAGATTAGAACAGAGATCAATGAGTTAGAAAGTAGACAGTAGAACACATCAACAAAACTAGAAACTATGTCTTTGAAAGAATCAATAAGGAAGGAATGGGGCAAGATGGCAGAGAATTAGGAGATGTCCCCTAAAGTGAGCTGATTATCTACCAGAACACTCTGGACATCCATGAAAGTAACCTGAGATGTAGGATTATACACTTCTGGATCTCTAAGGGGGCAGAAGATGCCCGTGGTGAGGTAAAGTGGAGTTTTGAAGGATCAGACTGATATCAGAGGATAAACAGAAGTGGGGGAGAGCCACCAGAAGTGACCCATTGAAAAGTAGTACCCTAATATGAGAGAGCCCTGTGATTGGAGACCAGCATTAACTTGGAGTCTGGTTAAAAGCACTCAACAAAAGCGATAGACCTTAAGGGGCAATTGTTGGAATCAGCTGGTCATGCGCATGGGCTTAAGCCCAGGGACCAAGGGAGGTCACCTCTGGTGACCACCCATGCCAGAGAAAGTGTGGCAAATGCTCCAGGCCATGGTCACAGAGGAGCCGGGCATGCATAAGAGAGTATGGGTGGATGCCAGCCTGCACTCTCCAGAACCACAGTCTTTTGCACTCTGCACATGCACTGCATGACTAGGACCTGAGCCACTCTCCACACTGAAAGAGGTCTGTGCAGACTCTAGCTTGTGGTCTCTAGGACCAGCCAAGAGTCTGAAACCTCCCAGCCCTGTTAAGGGGGTGTGAAAATCTCACTGTGCTGTCTCTGGTTGGGATCTCTCTGGCAGTCTGGACATGCCCAAACAGCAGACCGGCCTAGGCAGCCTCTGGAAGTGGGCTCCCTGGGCCAATATCTTTTGCGGTTTTTAGTAACACAGGAGCTCCTGTGACCCCTGAGATGGTGGCTGGGGACGTGCTCTGCCGGTGGGAGGTGGAAAAGGAAGAGTCTGTGTGTTCTGGACCACCCAGTAGGGAACAGATTGAGGCTTCTCTCTGAGACGGAGTTCTAGGTGCAGTTCGCTTTCCTCTAAACCTCCAAAGAACCTCCAAAAGCTGCCAAGGGGAAACAACACAACAACAACAACAAACCTCCAGAGAACAAAAGCCCAGCCCCTTGTTGGGGGCAGGAGGACTCAACCCAAGAAAGACTGCCTGAAAAACAGCAGGGCAGGCCCCTCCCCCAGAAAGCCAGCTCCCCCACCACTCAAAAAAGAGGTCAACAATCACAGGGTCCCCATAAAATTGTAAAACCCCAATCTCAGGGGAAAAGAAGATATTAAGTTCCTTGCATTGCCCTAAAACATACATATTTCATAGATACAACTTTTGTTTTTAATTGGTTCCTGATATTCTTGTTCTTTTTAATTTTTTTTTTTTAAATTTACAACCTGTTTACCATCATAATGAGAGGTACAATACAACGAATTCCATACTAACCTTTTAACTTGAGCTATTTTGGTACATATACCTGTGTTTTTCTTTTGTCTTTCTTTTTTTAATGTTCATATAGAGATAAGCTTCAAGGTAATTCTCTTTCCCCAATCAATACTACCCCTCTAGGTAAACCAGTTTTATACCCCTTTATCTTTGGAAAGTTGAGTCCCTTAACAAAGTTATAAAGATACACCCAGGAAAAGTCAAAATAACTTTCCTCACCCACATTGAGGATTTATAACCCCCTCCTACCTTTTTCTTATGTCAGTGTCTCTGTGTATTTGTTTTTGTTCTGATATTATATAAGTCTTATACTTGGGGTTCGTTTTGGCTGGATTCTCTTTTTCTTGTCATTTACTTTTCTCCATCTTTTTGTTTGTCCAGTTTTGTTTTTATACTTTATAAATCTTGGGGCCCATTCTGGCTGGGTTCTCTTTTATTTTTATTTTTTTCTGTCTCTCTCTTTCTCTTTCCTTTTTTTCTTTTTTCTTTCTTTTTGGTGAGGACTCCTGATTGCTCAGAAGCATCCCAGGGTGCACCTTGCCTGGATCAAGGTTCATACATTCAGCTACACATCCCCTCAGTCATCTCTCACTAAAAGGACTAGGAGGAGAAATATCCAAAAGAGGAAAAATTCAGAGACAGTGCCCTCTCCATCAGAGCTATTGAATATGGACATAAACAGTAGGTTGGAAAGGGAATTCAGGTTAACAACCATCCAGGCAATGGCTAGGTTGATCCAACACAAACACCCAAAATGCCCCATACAATCTACACATATAGATCACCTGCATAGAACATGGATGTTACACACAAACACAGAGAAGGCACACATAGCACATAGCCTACCGAAACTCACACGCATGACAGACACCATCTTCCTACCTCATGGACGACACATTCCCCTCGCCCAGACTTCACAAATACATCACACATACCCCTCACACACACAAGATGTATGGCACATGCACATGGGCAAACACACACACAAAGCCTACAGGCGTGCATTTCACGAATACTAAATACACAGTACAGTTGCCACATGCACACAGGCAGACATCACCCATGCACCACACCACACCACAGGCACTACACACACAGGACCCCCAAAATGGGAGAACAAGGCCAAACATGCATACAACCCAGAAATTCCAGAAATGGAAAATGCAGTTCCCAGAAGAGTCACACCATACCTACAACACCAACAGGGGTAAGTCACCCAGAGACAGGTACCACTCATATATCACACTCAAACATGGACCACGAAAACCCATGAACACCACACACAGCACTCACAGAACACACACACACCAGGAGGACAAAAGACATAGGCAACACCTCCCTCACAGGCACATCACATCTACAACACACGCCATCTTTACAGTGCAAACACACACCCCATGCCATACAAACTATGCCCAGAAAAGACACCATGCACCCCACACTGAAGCCACTTGTATAACACACACCCTAACCGATTCATACCATTATATGTTATATATATATATATATATATATATATATATATATATATCCCCATTTTGCCCATGTGCATCACAAATGACAGAGACATGACACAGACACATATAGACCACATCATCAAGACCCCACCCACTACGCCTATTCCACACATACCACATATCTCAAACACACATCACCCATACAAACACAAACACAATGCCACACTGCAAACACATTGCACTCATCTATGGACAATCTCATCACCTATTCCCCTCACACACACTCCACAGGCAACCAAGAAATCACTACACATACAGCACCCACACTCCCCACATACACTGCCTATGTTCCACAGCTCTACCCCTCACCCACACCTCACATCACCACACGTGGACCACAGGATTTCGGTATATTAATCACAGACTCACCACACATATGCAAAACGCACACACTGAAACCATACCAAAACCAACACAGACAGCCAAACTTTACATAATACAATGCACACTGCCCCAACAGCATAAATTACATGCATACACTACATATGCACTGGTCAAGTAACAACACACACCCCATATATGCCAGAAACTCACACTTTCTCACCCAGAAGCACGCCATGCATACACAGCACAGATGCCATACACACACCATGATTCACCATGCACACCACACATCTCCCACAACCATACCACAAAGAGACCACATTAAGTGGCACCCCCCCACACCATGCAGACAAGATAGATACACCAAATTCAGCATACATAGTCCAAACAAAACTACCCTGCACACACATCAGAAATGAAGAACACAAACAACCCACACACGACACATGTCCCACTAACACAGTGCATGGATATCATACATATACACCACCTACCCCCCACCCATATGCACTAGAAACTTCAAATAGCCACCATACGAAACACATCTCCATCACACACCAATGCCACATGCAACAGACAAGATGCACACCACATCCATGCAACCCATGAACTGCACACACTCAACACACCTCTAGCACAGAAACGTACCCACCTATTAAACACACCTAGGTAAAACACACAACCACCTCAAGAGTCAGACAACTGTCAGATTCATATCACACGGAAAGAACACTGACCACCCACACAGTCACACACACACACACAACCAGCACCACCACACACTGATCATATAATGAGCAAAAGGCCTACACACACCCACACCAAAACACACACACACACACACACACACACACACACACACACACACACACTTGCTTACTTCTTGGTTGGCTGGTGTTAGCCTGCTTAAACATACCCAGGTTGTCTCCTTCCCTAGACTGATTGACATGCCTTCATTAGGAAGAAAGGTTTGTTCACCCCTACTCAGAATGCTAAATGTCAGGGTGTCCTCTGAAAAAGCCCTTGCCTGGTAGAGTGCACCGAGTCCCAGTTCCAAACACTTGAGAGTCAACCCCCAAATCACCCTTGCTCTCCCTGAGCTACTCCGCCATGTATTCAGTGATGGAGAGGACAGGAAAAGGAGCCAGGGCCAGAAGCTTTCATTCTCTTTCAGCAGGAAGAATGGAGGCCACTTGCTGGCAGGGCTCCCAGGTGTAGCCAATGGAGGTTCCCTTTGCCCAAGCCCACAGCTGTTTATCATTCCTGATATGGTGAGCTTGCTGGGAAAGTGTGCTTGCTAGTCCCCTCCTTTTTTACTTCATTACATTCTCATCTCAGTTGGAAAAATCTGGCCCTTTATATCAAATTCCATCAACTGGTTCTCCTTCCATACTAGCTTCAGACTTGAGGCCATTCGAATCCTGTGTCTCAGTTAACCTGGGAGTCTGGCCAAGCCCCTGAGCCTATGCATTTGGTTGGGCCCTAGGATCCGTTGCAATTTGGTCTCAGAAATACATGGGCATTGGAAGGGAGAGGGGACTGTAAAATGGCATCAGGGGATAGGCCGGAGGTTTGCAGAGACACCTGGTCATGTTTGTGTAGCAAAGGGAAACAAAATGAAAACAACTGTCAGATTTGTTTCATTCCCATTGGAATGGACTACATTTGCCCTCCTGTAGCCATTCTCCTAAACTTGCTGAATTTCCAACCTTCCCTTGGTTCATATTGGTGGCCTATGGATCTATCACTCACACAGCCAGCACTCAGTGGTCTGTGGGAAGTTTCTGTTGTGGTCCTGTGCCCAGTGAGAACAGTCAGTGTTGAGTATCGCCAAGGAATCTGGTACTCCTTCTTGTGACTGCATGCTGCTTTGCTGCACGCAGTGAGGAGTGTAATGGCTGGTCAACTGGCTCAACTCTTTGACTCACTCTGATGCCTCCATTCTGAAGACCAGATGGCGAGGGCACGCAGAGTATTCTGGTGATCCTGGTGAGGGCTCTTTCCGAGCATATTCAGTGAATGTTGACCGAAGAACCAGTTGCAAACACAGGAGCTTTCACAGACAGGAATCACCTGCTTCCCCAGAACGACTGCTGTCTCTAGTCCCTGGCTTGAAGGGCAGGAGAAATATCTAAGGCCAGACTGGTCCCTCTCTTTCTAAAAGAAGAATGCAAGCCTCTTGCTAAGCAACTCTCTGGTGCAGCCAATGGAGATTTCCCTTTGCCCGAACCCAGAGTTTTTTCTTAGACCTGAGAAAGCCAACTCGTTGGGAGACTGGGCTAGTGGTTCCATTCTGAACATCGTTGATTTGTTTGAGAGAGATGGATGGGGAGTGGGCATGACTCGGGGGAGGGGCAGAGGGAGAGAATCGTCATGTGTGTTCCACACACAGCATGCACCAGGAAAAGGATGCTCCATCCCACTACCCATGAGATCATGACCTGAGCTGCAACCAAGAGTCAGATACTTAGCCCATTGAGCCCACAAGGTGCTCCTATCCTTTTCTATTTTTCTGTAACTAGAGGAACCCTGCATGCATGGACTATGTGTCACAATTCTCCCAGTCCCCCATGCCTCACATCACTACCCAGGTTCCGCCGGAATTCAACATGTTAGTCTCACACACACACCAGACATAAGCTAAGAGGACACTAAGAAGATATCATTTTCCATATGTTCTCACATGCCCTTTCTGAAAGACTTCTATCTTCAGGAAGAAGTGGTTATTTGAAAGAGAGTCTTACTGACACTGTGGACACTAGACTCCAGCAGATGGCACGTCCCTTTATGCGTCCACACATATAATGAGAGACACATCAAGAGACTGACCATGTCACCCCTCACAGATCGTTTCTCAGAGAGCAGCATATGGCACTTTGCTTTTGCTTTCACATACACCTTTGGAATGGCTTCTTTCATCTGGACAGTGGTAGGTGTGTGATGAACCACATTTTCCCACGGTGTTGGTTCCTGAGTTAAGTTAACCATCTGTTCCTTAGTTCCACACAGATCGGCTTAACACTTGCATTGACTATTTGGAAAAACACATTCATTGACATTCCCTTCCATGAGACTTGTTTCCCAGTGTTAAGAATATGGCCCCTTGCTTGGCTTTCCAGGCCCTATTTTGAAATTGCTTCCACAGTCACGAAACAAGATGTTGGTGAGCAGCTCCATTTGCCCCGGAATGGTGCCTCAGATTTAAGCATATGGATCTTACATTGTGCTTCTGCATATACATTTGGAAATGCTAGCTTCAGGAAAGAAGATATTAGCCCTATGACAGATCCTCCACAGGGCCTTTTCTAGGGGACATGTTGGTGGCACCTACCTTGGGCTTTCCTACATACTATGGGAAAAGGTTCCAGATACTGGAAAGTTAACAATTGACAGAAGCTTCCTCTACCATGTTTCTTCTTAGATTTAAGTAGCTAGTCTTACTCGCTTTATGTTTCCATGCGTACTCTGAAAACGTTTGTATCTCCGTGAAAGGAGATGTTCATTTCAAGTTCCATGCTAGACAGGCCTATTCCTCAGAGCTAAGCACATGAATTCCCTATGAATCCACACATACTTTTAAAGGACTAGGATTCCAGCATCTTTGTGGCTGTCCATGGGGATCCACTGGAAGGCTGTGTGGAGACATGCCCCGAGAGCTGAGCAGAGGACCAGCATCAAGATGAGGATCTAACTTCTGCTTTTGACTGTCGGGGCTGGTCTTAACATTGTGACATTGTTCGCTAGTTGAGTCACCAAAATGCTTTCACATTCTCGAGGCAAGACGGGCAACCAGGTGACACGTTCTCTCGCAGTTCTTAGCTGATCACTCTGACATTGACCAAGTCTCAGAATCATTAGTCCTTTTCCAGATGTCAGAGACCTCTTCATTCTTCACAGATGTGTTTCCCACAGGTAAGTGTAAGTCATTTTGCATAGGTTCTCGCATGCCCTTGCTGAATTGCTTCTATCTTCCTGGAAGTTGTTGTTCTTTGAAAGAAGTTTTCTGACACTCTGGTCCCTGGACTGAAGGAGATGGCCTTCCCTTTATGCTTCCATATATACATTTGCAGAGACCTCTTTAGGTTGACCATGGCAACCCGCAGAGGTTAGTGTCTCCAAGATCAGCATATGGCACTTTTCTTTGGCTTTTACACAAAACTTTGAAAGGATTCTTTTTCTGGATCGTGGAAACTGTATGATGAATTCCATTTTCCCACAGTGACGTTTCCAGATATACGTCAATTGCCTGTTCCTTATTCTTGCCACAGACTGGCTTGACACTTACAATGACTACTTGGAAACTCTCATCCACTGACCGTTTCCTACTCCCAGGCTTGTTAATCAGAGAATAAGACATGGCCCATTCCTTTCCCTTCCATACGCCTATTTTGAAACTTCTTCAACCATCATGAAACAGGATGTTACTATACATCTCCATTTGCCCTGGAATGGTGCCTCAGGTTTTCAGCCTATGGCTCATTCCTTGTGCTTCTTAAAATAAGTTTGGAAACAGCATCAGGAAAGATGATAGCAGAATGACGGATTCTTGACAGGGCTTTTTCTAAGGTACACATCGATAGCACCTAACTTATGTTTTCCCACGTACTATGGAAAAGGCTTCTAGCTACTTGAAAGTTATCAGTTGACAAAAGCTTCCTCTATGGTGCTTCTTCTTTGAATGACATAGATATAAGTACACTCCTTATATATAGACACATGACTTGAGAACCTTTCTTTCTCTGTGAAACAAGATATTCAGTGCAACTTCCAATGTAGACAGGTGTATTTCTCAGAGCTAAGCTATGGAACATTGTCTATGAATCCACACATACATTTAAAGGAGTAGGGTTCCAACTTCTTTGCAGCTGTCCATGGGGGGTCCACTGGAAGGCTGTGTGGAGACATGTCCCAACAGGTGAGCAGAAAGCCAGCATCAGGGTGAGGCTCTAGCTTCTACTATCGACTGTAGGAACTGGTCATACAGTTGTGACCATGTTCTCTGGTTGAGTCACCAAAACACTTTCACATTCTCAAGGCAAGGCAGGGATCCAGGTGAATGTTCTCTCTCACAGTTCATAGCTGATCACTCTGACATTGACCAAATCTGCAGAATCATTAGTGCTTTCCCAAATGTCAGGGAACTCTCCATGCCAGCACCAGTGTTTCTGTTTTGAAAATGGCAGGGTTCACATGCATGGCCTTTTGACTCTTTCACAAAACCTTGAGCTGAGTTTCTGATCTGAGCTGAGGGTCTACCACCTTGAAGCCTTGGGCTCGGGGTCATGGTAAGAGTGCTCTTGAGTTTCTGGTCTTTTAGGAACACCCAGCTCCCACGTGACCACTCAAGGGGATCACGTGGCTTGTGTGCATTCTGGATGGATGCTTGATTGTTCTGGCACTGACCAGATGTCCAGGACCATTTGTGCTTTCCACCCCAGGGTTGGGGGGCAGGTCGAGGGCCCCATCCATTCCAGGTGGAGGTCCTCGTGGCACAAGATGCTGGGTTTTGATCTTCCCTGTCAATCAAATTCAAATTCCTCAGGCCTTCATACCCATGGGCTTGCAAGGACAACCTTGTTGCTTCAATGAAATCTTTAGTGAGTGCTGTCTGCTGCACGGAGCTGGTACTCAGCATTCAGTGGATTGCTATTTCCTTAGAGATTGCAAAATCACTTCTGTCTTACAGGAATTAGGATATGAGCGGCCTCTTGTCTTGTCCACGGACTTCATTTCCCGAGGTTAGCAGTAAAACACTTTGCCAAAGTTGTCACACGCACTTTGAAAATGCTTCCCTCTTCAGGGGTGAAGTTGTAAGTTGAATGGACGGTTCTTCTACGGGGTTGTTTCTCACCGATTACTGGGCCCCACTCTCCAGTGCTTAACCCATTACACTGGGAATCTCTCCTCTCCTCGGGAAACAATGTATCCCTTGAAAGTTGCATTCCTCGCAGACGTGATTCTCAGAGATAAGTGGACATCATTTTCCATATGCTCACACACGCCCTTTCTGAAAGGCTTCTATCTTCAGGAAGAAGTGGTTATTCGAAAGACACTCTTACCGACCCTATGGTTGCTAGACTCCAGGAGATGGCACATCCCTTTTTGCATCCACACATACACTGGGAGACATTCCTCTTTTCTTGAAGGAAGCTGTCTCCCAAAGCTGCCCTCCACGTTCCCTCCTTTCTGTGAGGAAAGTGCAGGGCCCCTTCCCCATGCTTCCTCGCATAATCTGGGAAATGCTTCTGTCTTCAAAAACCAAGTGGCTGGTAGAAGGGCATTTTCTCGAAGCCACTGTGTCTCAGCTTCGTGGTCCTGGTGGGCTCCTAAGGTGGGGGTGGCCCGAAAGATACATGCAGATTACTCCCACTCTGCAGGTTCAAAACATTTCTAAATGGCATGGTTTTGTCCCGGGATCAGGTGAAATTATGGAGTGCAGCAAAGTGGTCCCCCATCTGGGGATTTTGGGGACCAGGACTCAGAGGAGGAAAACCAAAACACCCAAACTGGGCTACGGTTATTTTTAGGTGTAGTGTTAGGATTAGGGTTAGAGTTATGTCTAAGGCACAAAGCATGTTCGATATGCCAGCACAGATAAGGGCTCACCCAAGGGCTGAGTTGAGGGCTAGAGTCAGGAGGTTCATCAGGCAACTGGGCTTTTGGCCTGGAGGGGCAATGATGGAGGGATACCTTCAAGGGAGCATGCTGTTTCCTAATACTCTGACGATATTAGATAGCAACAAATGAAATGGTTTCCTCCTGGCTGAGAGGATGGGTCTTGCCATCAGTCTGATGTGCCCAACAATGGGAGGAATTGGTTGTCAGGGATCTGGGGTTGAGAGCCTAAACACCCAACCTAAGACAAGGGTGTGGTTCTGGTAGAATGGCAGGCCCCATGGGGCAGTGCAGAGGCAGGCTCTCCAGAGGGCTGACATAAGGGCATGGCTCAGGCAGTCCATCAGCCTCCACGATTGTGGTAAGGGGGTCCTCGGAAGGTGTGGGTGGCTTCAGGGGGCGTTCAGGTTTCCCCCTCCATGAGGGTTCTGCACAAGACCAAAAGGCACATTTTCTCGAGGGTGACAACTAGACTCCTGCATTGTGAAAACGGGGTCCCCAAACTGGAGGGTTACTGGGCCAGGCCACTGGGGACCGAAGTCTGAATACCCACCTAGGATTAGGGTAAGGTCGTAGGGGTATGGCAGGCACAATCTGCCCGCGCTGAGGCGGCAACTCCCTATGGTGAGTTGAGGGCTTGTGTCTGCAGGATCCTCAGAATCCTGGCTCGTGGTCCTGGTGGGCGCCTAACATGGATGTGGCCCAAGGGATGCAAGCAGGTTTCAACCGTTCTGTGGGTTCAACACATTTCTAAAGGACATGGTTTCCACATGGGATCACGTGCAATTGTGAGGTGCAGTGCAGGGCTCCCCCATCTGGAGAGTTTGGGAAACAGGCCTCTGAGGACTAAAGCCTGAACACCCAACCTGGGCATTGGGTTACGTTTAGGGTTAGGGTTAGGGTTAAGTCTTAGGGACAAGGCACTTTGGATCTGGCAACAAAGATATGGGCTCACAAAAGGACTGAGTTGAGGAAAGACTCTGGAGGCTCCTCAGGCCCTGGGTTCTTGGTGGAGGGGCAAAGAAGCCGGGAATGGCCTGAGGGGACCACGCTAGTTTCTACCACTCTGGGGTAAGTAGATAGACCCCAATGAAATGGTTTCCCCCTGGTCAAGAGGCTGAGTCCTGCCATCAGTCAGAGGCTCCCATCCATGGGAGGAATTGGGTATCAGGCCTCTCGGGCACTGAGCCTGAAGACCCAACCTACGGTTAGGATTTCGTCCTGGAGAAGGGCAGGCCTGAATTGCCAGTGCAGAGTCAGGCTCTGCGGAGGGCTGAGTTGAGAGCATTGCTCTGGCGGCCTGTCAGGCTCCAGACTGTGGTGTGGTTGTCCTCGGAAGGTGTGGGGGTCTTTAGGGGGGATGGAGGTTTCTCCCGCCAGGAGAGTTCTGCACAGGGCCAAATGGCACAGTTTCCACGTGGGTGGCACCCAGAGTCCTGCGTTGTGAACAAAGAGTCCCCAAGCTGGAGATCTTCTGGGCCAGGCCACTGGGGATGGAAATCTAAAGAACCAGTCTAGGGTTAGGGTAAGGCTGACAGGGCATGGCAGGAACAATCTGCCCACGCTGACGGGGCCTCTTCCTAAGGCTGCATTGAGGGCTTGTGTCTGCAGGATCATCAGACTCCTGCTTCCTAGACCTCGTGGGCGCCTAATGTGGATGTGGCCCAATGGATGCATTCAGGTTTCTCCAGCTCTGCGGATTCAGCTCATTTCTAAGGGCATGGTTCCCTATGGGGATTAGGTGCAATTGTGGGGTGCATCTCAGGGCTCCCCCATCTGGAGAATTTGGGAACCAGGCCTCTGAGGATGGAAGCCTGAACACCGAACCTGGGCTTCGGGTAAGGTTTAGTGTTAAGTACAGGGTTAGGGATAGGGTTAGGGTTAGGGTTATGTCTTAGGGACAAGGCAGGTCGGATCTGGCTACACAGATATGGCCTCACTCAAGGGCTGAGTTGAAGGCAGGATTCAGGAGGCTCCTCAGGACCTGGGTATTGAGCCTATAGGGGCAAAGAAGGCGGGAATGGCCTCAAGGGAGCATGCTGGTTTCTACCGCTCTGAGGGTAGTAGAGAGCACCTAATGAAATGGTTTCCACCTGGACGAGAGGATGAATCCTGAGGTCAGTCTGATGCTCCCATCCATAGGAGAAATTGGGTGTCAGGCCTCTGGGGTCCAGAGCCTGAACACGCAAGCAACATGGGGTTAAGGTTTGGTCCTGGGAGAATGGCAGGCCTGATGTTCCAGTAACAAAGTCAGTCTCTGCGGAGGGCTGAGTTGACGGCGTTGACTTTGCAGCCCTTCAGGTTCCAGGATTTTGGTGTGGGAGTCCCCCGTAGGTGTGCGGGTCCTTAGGGGGGATGGAGTTTTCTAATGGCAGGAGGGTTCTACACAGGGCTAAATGGCACAGTTTCCACGCGGGTGTCACCCCAAGTCCTGCGTTGTGAATAAGGAATCCAGAACTGGAGGGCTCCAGGGTCAGGCCACGGGGGATAGAAGTCTGATGAACTAGCCTAGGGTTAGGGTTAGGCCGACAGGGCATGGCAGGCCCAATCTGCCTACGCTGAAGTGGCATGCATGGGAGGAATTGAGTGTCAGGCCTCTGGGGTCAGGGTCATGAACACCCAATGGAGGATTGGGGTTTGGTCTTGGGAGAAGAGCATGCCTGATATGCCAGTGCCAATGGAGTCTCTGCGGAGGGTTGAGTTGTGGGCGTTGGTCTGGCAACCTGGCTGGCTCCGGGATTTTGGTGTGGGTGTCCTCAGAAGGTGTGTGCATCTTTAGGGGGGATGGAGGTTTCTCCCGCCAGGAGATTTCTGCACAGGGCCAAATGGCACTGTTTCCACGTGGGTGGCAACCAGAGTCCTGTGTTGTGGATAAGGAGTGCCCTAACTGGAGGTCTCACAGGCCAGACCACTGGGGCCGGAGGTCTGAGGAACCAGCCTAATTTTAGGGTTAGGCGCACAGGGCATGGCAGGCCCCATCTGCCAGAGCTGACGTGGCCTCTTCCTATGGCTGAATTGAGGGCTTGTGTCTGCAGGATCGTCAGACTCCTGGTTCCTGGTCCTGGTGGGCGCCTAATGTGGATGTGGCCCAAGGGATACATGCAGGTGTCTCCCACACTGAGGATTCAGCTCATTTCAAGGGGCATGGTTTCCTCCTGGGATCAGGTGCACTTGTGGGGTGAAGCCCAGGGCTTCCCCATCTGGAGAGCTTAAGAACCAAGCCTTTGAGGACAGAAGCCTGAGCACCCAATCTGGGCTTCCCGTCAGGTTTAGAGTTAGGGTTAGGGTTAGGGTTATGCCTTAGGGAAAAGGCATGTCGGATCTGGCAGCACAGACTTGGTCTCACCCAAGGCCTGAGTTGAGGGCGGGACTCAGGAGGCTCCTCAGACCCTGGGTTTTGGGCCAGCAGGGGCAAAGAGAGCCAGAATGGCCTCAAGAGAGCATGCTGTTATCTACCGGTCAAAAGGTAGTAGATAGCACCCAATGAATCGATTTAATCCTGGCCGAAAGGCTGAGTCCTGCCATCAATCTGAGGCTCCCATGCATGGGAGGAATTGTGTGTCAGGCCTCTGGGGTCCAGGTCCTGAACGCGCAACCTAGCGTTAGGGTTGGTCCTGGGAGAATGTCAGGCCTGATGTGCCAGTGCCAAGTGAGGCTCTGCGGAGGACTGAGTTGAGGACGTTGGTCAGGTGGCCCGTCTGGATTCGGTATTTTGGAGTTGGAGTCCTCCATTAGTGTACTTGTCTTTAGGGTGGATGGAGGATTCTCCTGCCAGGAGGTTTCTTCACAGGGCCAAAGGGCACTGTTTCCACGTGCATGGAACAGAGAGTACTGCCTTGTGAATAAGGTGTCCCCAAATTGCAGGGCTCCCGGGCCAGGCCACTGGGACAGACGTCTGAAGAACCAACCTAGGGTTACGATTAGGCCAACAGGACATGGCAGGCCCGATCTGCCCGTGCTGACGTGGCCTCTTCCTAAGGCTGAGTTGAGGGCTTGTGTCTGCAGGATCGTCAGACTCTTGGTTCCTGGTCCTGGTGTGCGCCTAACGTGGATGTGGCCCAGAGGATGCATTCGGGTGTCTCCCACTCTGCTGATTCAGCTCATTTCAAAGGACATGGTTTCCTCCTGGGATCAGGTGAAATTGTGGGGTGAAGCTAAGGGTTCCGCCATCTGGAGGGTTTGGGAACCAGGCCTCTGAGGACGGAAGACTGAGCACCCAACCTGGGCTTTGGGTCAGATTTAAAGTTAGGGTTAAAGTTAGGGATAGAGTTATGTATGAGGGAGAAGGAATGTTGGATCTGGCAACACAGACATGGCCTCACCCAAGGCCTAAGTTGAGGGCGGGACTCAGGAGGCTCCTTAGGCACTGTGTTTTGTGCCTGTAGAGGCAAAGAGAGCAGGAATAACCTCATGAGAGCTTGCTGTTTTCTACCGCTCAGAGGGTACTAGATAGCTCCCAAAGAAAGGTAAGGTATGCTCCTGGCTGAGAGGCTGAGTCTTGTCGTCAGTCGGAGGCTCCCATGCATGGGAGTAATTGGGTGTCAGGTTCTGGGGTCCAGGTCCTGAACATGCAACCTAGGGTTAGAGTTTAGTCCTGGGAGAATGGCAGGCCTGATGTGCCAGTGCCAAGTGAGGCTCTGCGAAGGGCGAGTTGAGGGCATAGGTTTGGCGGCCCATCAGGCTCTAGGATTTTGGTGTGGGTTTCCTCGGAAGGTGTGTGTGTCTATAGGGGCGATGGAGGTTTCTCCCGCCAGGAGGGTTCCGCACAGGGTGAAATGGCACTATTTCCACATGGGTGGCACCCAGAGTCCTGCATTGTGAATAAGAAGTCTGAAAACTGCAGGTCGCCCTGGCCAGGCCACTGGAGACGGAAGACTGAAGAACCAGCCTAGGGATAGTGCTAGGCCAACAGGGCATGGCTTCTTCCTATGGCTGAGTTGAGGCCTTATGTCTGAAGGATCGTCAGACTCCTTTTTCCTGGTCCTGGTGGGCGCCTAACATGGATGTGGCCCAAAGGATGCATGCAGGTGTCTCCCGCCCTCCGGATTCAGCTCATTTCAAAGGGCATGGTTTCCTCCTGAAATCAGGTACAATTGTGGGGTGAAGCTCAGGGCTCTCCCGTCTGGAGGGATTGGGAACCAGGTCTCTGTGGACGGAAGCCTGAGCACCTGACCTGGGGTTCGTGTCAGGTTTCGAGTTAGGGTTAGGGTTAAGGAGAGGTTAGGATTAGGGTTATGTCTGAGGGACAAGGCATGTCTGATCTGGAAATACAGACATGGCCTCACCCAAGGCCTAAGTTGAGGGCAGGACTCAGGAGGATCCTTAGGCACTGTGTTTTGTGCCTGTAGAGGCAAAGAGAGCAGGAATAACCTCATGAGAGCATGCTGTTTTCTACCGCTCAGAGGGTACTAGATAGCTCCCAAAGAAAGGTATGCTCCTG
>JAHRIG010000591.1:2679438-2690239 GCA_020311275.1 Eira barbara
AACTGACCAGAAGGCCAGGTTTTGTACTCATGCTTCTGTCCTCAGTTGCCTCGTTTCCAAACTCTCCACATGGTGGAGAACTGAGGTTCATCCCACATTTGCACCTGATACCAGGAGGAAACAAGGCCCTTTGCAATGAGGCGAATCCACAGAGTGGGAGACACCTGCATGCATCCCTGAGCCACATCCACGTTAGGCGCCCACCAGTATCAGGAAGCAGGAATCTGACTATACTGCAGACACAAGCCCTCATCTCAGCCATATGCGGAGGCCACGTCAGCGTGCGCGGATCGGGCCTGCAATAGCCTGTCGACCTCCCCCTAACCCTAGGCAGGTTCTTTCCTTCTGCAGGCCCAAACCCAGGGCCTGAGGAGCGTCCTAAGTCCAGCCCTCAACTGAGGCTTTGGGTGAGGCCATGTCTGTTTTGCCAGAACCGACATGTCTTGACCTAAGACAGAACCCTAACCTTAAACCTATCCCTAATCCTAACCTAAGGTCTAAAACTGACCAGAAGGCCAGGTTGGGTGCTCAGGCTTCAGTCTTCAGTGGCCTGGTTCCCAAACTCTCCACATAGGGGTGCCCTGAGCTTCACCCCACAATTGCACTTGATCCCAGGAGGAAACCAGGCCCTTTGAAATAAGCTGAATCCACACAGTGGGAGACACCTGCACACATCCCTGGGCCACATCCACGTTAGGCGCTCACCAGGACCAGGAACCAGGAATCTGACATCCTGAAGACACAAGCCTTTTTCTCAGCCATAGGAAGAGGCCACGTCAGCTCGGGCAGATCTGGCCTGCCATGCCCTGTCGGCCTAAACCTAACCCCAGACTGGTTCTTCAGACTTCCATCCCCAGTGGCCTGGCCCGGGAGCCCTCCAGTTCGGGGACTCCTTATTCACCACGCAGGACTCTGGGTGACACCCACGTGGAAACAGTGCCATTTGGTCCTGTGCAGAACCCTCCTGGTGGCAGTAACCTCCATCCCCCCTAAAGACCCGCACAGCTGCTGAGGACACCCACAACAATATCCCGTAGTCTGACTGGCCGCCAGAGAAATTCCTTCAACGCAGACTTCCACACAGCCTCACTTGGCACTGGCACATCAGGCCTGGCATTCTCCCAGGACAAATCCCTAACCCTAGGTTGCATGTTCAGGACCTGAACCCCAGAGGCCTGACACCCAATTCCTCCCATGCATGGGAGTCTCAGACTGATGGCAGGACTCAACCTCTCAGCCAGGAGTAGACCATTTCATTGTGTGCTATCTACTACCCTCGGAGCGGTAAAAAACTCCATGCTCACTTGAGGCCATATCCGCACTCTTTGCTTCTGCAGGCCCAAACCCAGGGCCTGAGGAGTGTCCTGAGTCCAGCCCTCAACGGAGACCTTGGTTGAGGCCATGTCTGTGTTGCCAGATTCGACATGCCTTGACCCTAAGACAGAACGCTAACCTTAAACCTATCCCTAATCCTAACCTAATCACTAAAACTGACCAGAAGGCCAGGTTGGGTGCTCAGACTTCCTTCATCAGAGGCCTGGTTCCCAAACTCACCACATGGGGGAGCCCTGAGCTTCACCCCACAATTGCACCTGATCCCAGAGGGATACCAGGCCCTTTGAAATAAGCTGAATCCACAGAGTGGGAGACACCTGCACGCATCCCTGGATCATATCCACGTTAGGCGCCCACCAGGACCAGGAACCAGGAGACTGACGATCCTGAAGACACAAGCCCTCATCTCAGCCATAGGAAGAGGCCAGTCAGCGTGGGCAGATCAGGCCTGCCATGCCCTGTCGGCCTCACCCTAACCCCAGGCTGGTTCTTCAGACTTCCGTCCCCATTGGCCCGGTCTGGGAGCCCTCACCTTTCGGTCTCCTTATTCAAAAGGCAGGACTCTGGGTGCCAACCACGTCGAAACTCTACCACTTGGCCATGGGCAGAACCCTCCTGGTGGCAGTAACCTCCAACACCCCCTAAAGACCCGTACAGCTTCCGAGGACACCCACATCAAAATCCCGAAACCTGACATGCCGCCTAACCAACGCCCCTCAAATCAGCCCTTCGCAGAGACTCTCTTGGCACTTGCAGCTCAGGCTTGCATTTCACCCAGGACAAAACCCTCACCCGAGGTTGCGTGTTCAGGACTCGGACCCCAGAGGCCTGACACCCATTCCTCCCATGCATGGCAGCCTCAGACTGACAGCAGGACTCAGCCTCTCAGCTAGGAGCAAACGGTTTCATTGGGTGCTATCTATTACCCTCTGAGCAGTAGCAAACAGCATGCTCCCTTGAGGCCATTCCTGTTCCCTTTGCCCTTGCAAGCCCAAAACCTAGGACCTGAGGAGCCTCCTCAGTCCTGCCCTCAACTCAGGCCTTGGATGAGGCCATGTCTCTGTTGCCAGATCTGACATACCTTGTCCCTAATACATAACTCTATCTTTAAACCTATCCCTAGCCTTAACACTAACTCTAAACCTGTCCCGAATCCCAGGTTGGGTGCTCAGTCTTCCGTCCTTAGAGGCCTGGATCCCAAACTCTCCAGACGGGGGAGCCCTGAGCTTCACCCCACAATTGCATCCGACTCCGGAGGAAACCAGGCCCTTTGAAATGAGCTGAATCCGCATAGTGGGAGACACCTGTACGCATCCCTGGGCCACATTCACGTTAGGCGCCCACCAGGACCAGTAAACAGGAATCTGACATCCTGAAGACACAAGCCTTTATCTCAGCCATAGGAAGAGGCCACATCATTGCGGGCAGATCGGGCCTGCCATGCCCTGGCGGCCTAAACCTAACCCTAGGCTGGTTCTTCAGAGTTCCGTCCCCAGTGGCCTTGCCCGGGTGCCCTCCAGTTTGGGGACTCCTTATTCAAAAAGCAGGACTCTGGGTGCCACCCACGTGGAAACAGTGCCATTTGGCCATGTGCAGAACCCTCCTGGCAGGAGAATCCTCCATCCCCCCTAAGACACGCACAGCTGCCGAAGACACCCACAACAAAACCCCGGATTCTCACTGGCCGCCAGACAAATTCTTTCAACGCAGCCCTCCACACAGCCTCACTTGGCACTGGCACATCAGGCCTGCCATTCTCCCAGGACAAAACCCTAACCCTAGGTTGCATGTTCAGGACCTGGACCCCAGAGTCCTGACACCCAATTCCTCCCATGCATGGGAGTCTCAGACTGACGGCAGGACTCAGCCTCTCAGCCAGGATCAGACCATTTCATTGGGTGCTATCTACTACTCTAGGAGCGGTAGAAAACACCATGCTGCCTTGAGGCCATTCCCACACTCTTTGCTTCTGCAGGCCCACACCCAGGGCCTCAGGAGCGTCCTGAGTCCAGCCCTGAACTGAGGCCTTGGTTGAGACCATGTCTGTGTTGCCAGATCAGACATGCCTAGACCCTAAGAGAGAACCCTAACCTTAAACCTATCCCTAACCCTAACCTAAGCTCTAAAACTGTCAAGAATGCAAGGTTGGGTGCTCAAGCGTCCGTCCTCAGAGGCCTCGTTTCCAAACTCTCCACATGGGGGAGCCCTGAGCTTCACCCCACAATTGCACTTGATCCCAGGAGGAAACCAGGCCCTTTGAAATAAGCTGAATCCACACAGTGGGAGACACCTGCACACATCCCTGGGCCACATCCACGTTAGGCGCCCACCAGGACCAGGAACCAGGAGACTGACGATCCTGAAGACACAAGCCCTCATCTCAGCCATAGGAAGAGGCCAGTCAGCGTGGGCAGATCGGGCCTGCAATAGCCTGTAGACCTGACCCTAACCCTAGACTGGTTCTTCAGACTTCCGTCCCCAGTGGCCTGGCCCGGGAGCCCTGCAGTTTGGGGACTCCTTATTCACAACGCAGGATTCTGGGTGACACCCACGTGGAAACAGTGCCATCTGGCCCAGTGTAGAAACCTCCTGGCGGGAGAAACCTCCATCCCCCTATAGACTCGCACACTTTCCACGGACTCCCACACCAAAATCCAGGAGTCTGACGGACTGCCAGACGAATGCCTTCAACTCAGCCCTCCGCCGAACCTCACTTGGCACTGGCACATCAGGCCTGGCATTCTCCCAGGACAAAACCCTAACCCTATGTTGCATGTTCAGGACCTGGACCCCAGAGGCCTGACACCCAATTCCTCCCATGCATGAGAGTCTCAGACCGATGGCAGGACTCAGCCTCTCAGTCAGGAGCAGACCGTTTCATTGGGTGCTATCTACTACGCTCCGAGCGGTAGAAAACAGCATGCTCCCTTGAGGCCATTCCTGTTCCCTTACCCTTGCAGGCCCAAAACCCATTTCCTGAGGAGCCTCCTCAGTCCTGCCCTCAACTCAGGCCTTGGGTGAGGCCATGTCTATGTTGCCAGATCCAACATAACTTGTCCCTAGTACATAACTCTAACCTTAAAACTTTCCCTAGCTTTAACACTAACTGTAAACCTGACCCGAAGCCCAGGTTGGGTGCTCAGGCTTCGGTCTTCAGAGGCCTGGATCCCAAACTCTCCAGATGGGGGAGCCTTGAGCTTCACCCCACAATTGCACCTGATACCGGGAGGAAACCATGCCCTTTGAAACGAGCTGAATCCTCAGAGTGTGATATACCTGCACACATCCCTTGGGGCACATCCACGTTAGGCGTCAACCAAGACCAGTTATCAGGAGACTGATTCTGCAGACGAACCTGCAGACACAAGCCCTTATCTCAGCCATAGGAAGAGGCCACGTCAGCGTGGGCAGATCAGGCCTGCCATGCCCTGTTGGCCTCACCCTCACCCTAGGCTTGTTCTTCACACTTCCATCCCCATTGGCTTGGTCCGCGAGCCCTCACGTTTGGGGACTCCTTACTCAAAATGCAGGACTCTGGGTGCCACCCAGAGTGGAAACTCAACCATGTGGCCATGGACAGAACCCTTCTGGCGGCAGTAACCTCCATCCCCCCCTAAAGACCTGCACAGCTTCCAAGGACACCCACATCAAAATCCCAGAACCTGATGGGCCTCCTGACCAATGCCCCTCAACTCAGCCCTCCACAGAGCCTCACTTGGCACTGGCACCTCAGGCTTGCATTTCACTCAGGACAAAACCCTAACCCTAGGTTGCGTGTTCAGGACCCTGACCCCAGAGGCCTGACACCCAATTCCTCCCATGGGTGGGAACCTCAGAGTGACAGCAAGACTCAGCCTCTCAGCCAGGAACAAATTGTTTAATTGGGTGCCTTGTACAACCCTCCAAGCGGTAGAAAAGACCATGCTCAGTGAAGGCCATTCCCATTATCTTTGCCCCTGTAGGCCTAAAACGCAGGGCCTGAGGAGCCTCCTGAGTCCCGCCCTCCACTCAGGCCTTGGGTGAGGCCATGTCTGTGTTGCCAGACACGACATGCCTTGTCCGTAACACATAACCCTAACCCGAACCTGAACCCTTGCCCTAAACCTGACACGAAGCCCAGGTTGGGTGCTCAGTTTTCCATCTTCAGAGACCTGGTTCCCAAACTCTCCCCATGGGGGAGCCCTGAGCGTCACCTCACAATTGCACCTAATACCGGGAGGAAACCATGCCCTTTGGTATGAGCTGAATCCGCAGAGTGGGAGACACCTGCACGCATCCCTGGACCACATCCACGTTAGGCGCCCACCAGGACCTGGAACCAGGAATCTGACTATACTGCAGACACAAGCCCTCATCTCAGCCATAGGAAGAGGCCACGTCAGCGTGGGTAGATCGGGCCTGCAATAGCCTGTCGAGCTAACCCTAACCCTAGGCTGGTTCTTCAGACTTCCATCCCCAGTGGCCTCTCCCGGGAGCCCTGCAGTTTGGGGACTCCTTATTCACAACGCAGGACTCTGGGTAACATCCACGTGGAAACAGTGCCATCTGGCCCAGTGCAGAAACCTCCAGGCAGAAGAAACCTCCCTCCCCCCTAAAGACCTGCACACCTTCCAAGGACACCCACACCAAAATCGTGGAGCCTGATGGGCCGCCATACCCATGCCTTCAACTCAGCCCTCCACACAGCCTCACTTGGCACTGGCACATCAGGCCTGCAATACTCCCAGGACAAATCCCTAACTCTGGCTTGCGTGTTCATGACCCGGACCACAGAGATTTGACACCCAGTTCCACCCATGCATGGGTATATCAGACTGACAGCAGGACTCATCTTCTCAGCCAGGAGCAAAACGATTCATTGGGTGCTATCTTCTACCCTCCGAGCAATAGAAAACAGCATACTCCCTTGAGGCCATTACCCATTCATTTGCCCCTGCAGGCCCAAAACCCAGGGCTGAGAAGCGTCCGGTGTGCAGCACTCAACTGAGGTCTTGGGTGAGGCCATGTCTGTGTTCCCAGATCTGACATGCCTTCTCCCTAAGACATAATCCTAACCTTAAAGGTATCCCTAACCCTAAGGTTAACTATAAAACTGACCCGAAGCCCAGGATGAGTGCTCAGGCTTCTGTCCTCAGGGGTCTCGTTTCCAAACTCTCCAGATGGGGAAGCCCTTAGCTTCACCTCACAATTGCACCTCATCCCACCATGCCCTTTGAAATGAGCTGAAACCACAGAGGGGGAGACACCTGCACATATCCTTTGGGCCACATCCACGTTAGGCTCCCACCAGGACCAGGAACCAGGAGTCTGACGATCTTACAGACACAAGCCCTCATCTCGGCCATACGAAGAGGCCACATCAGCGCAGGCAGATCTGGCCTGCCATGCCCTGTCGGCCTAAACCTAACCCTAGGCTGGTTCTTCAGACTTCCGTCCCCAGTGGCCTGGCCCGGGAGCCCTCCAGTTTGGGGACTCCTTATTCACAACGCAGGCCTCTGCGTGCCACCCACGTGGAAACAGTGCCATTTTGCCCTGGGCAGAATCCTCCTGTCGGGAGAAACCTCCATCCCCCTTAAAGACCCGCACAGCTGCCGAGGACACCTACAACAAAATCCCAGAGTCTGACTGGCCGCCAGACAAATTCTTTCAATGCAGCCCTCCACACAGCCTCGCTTGGCACTGGCACATCAGGCCTAACATTTTCCCAGGACGAAAACCTAACCCTAGGTTGCATGTTCAGGACCTGGACCCCAGAGGCCTGACACCCAATTCTTGCCATGCATGGGAGTCTCAGACCGATGGCAGGACTCAGCCTCTCAGCCAGGAGCAAACCGTTTCATTGGGTGCTATCTACTACCCTTCGAGCGGTAGAAAACACCATGCTCCCTTGAGGCCATTCCCGCACTCTTTGCTTCTGCAGGCCCAAACCCAGGTCCTGAGGATCGTCCTGAGTCCAGCCCTGAACTGAGGCCTTGGGTGAGGCCATGTCTGTGTTGCCAGATCCGACGTGCCTTGACCCTAAGAGAGAACCCTAACCTTAAACCTATCCCTAACCCTAACCTAAGCTCTAAATCTGACCAGAAGGCCAGGTTGGGTGCTCAGGCTTCTGTCCTCAGAGGACTCGTTTCCAAACTCTCCACATGGGGGAGCCCTGAGCTTCACCCCACAATTGCACTTGATCCCAGGAGGAAACCAGGCCCTTTGAAATGAGACGAATCTGCAGAGTGGGTGACACCTGCACGCATCTCTGGACCACATCCACGCTAAGCGCCCACTAAGGGCACTGATCTCATCCTAGGGGTATCACTTTCATGACCTCATCCAAACCTAAATCAACTCCCAAAGACCCCTGCCTCCTAATAACATGCATTGGAAATTAAACCTTCAGCATATAAATTTAGGTGGGACATAAGCCTCAGTCCATAGTACTATGCTTCCAAGTAGCCAACTTTGAAGGAAAGAAATATCAAATAACATAGAAACTTGAAGAGAAAGATAACAATAATTGTTTATAATTTATGGGATAATAAGAAGAAATTAAAAAACCTCTTTAAGTGAATACCTAACTACATAGAATACACATCAATTAGATGAGGTAAGTATTATTAACTTATTTTAAAGAAGAAGGGACTGAGCCCTGCCAAGGCCACATGCAGTAAGCAGTAAAGCTAGAATTTGGACCAGATCTCCCAACTGCGTTTCTTTTTCTAACTAGATTATAGATGCTTTTGTTACTATTTCTAACAACAGGTATAGGAGAGAGTAGGTTAGAATTCCATATGACCAGCTGAGAAAAGCACATATGAGAGGTTTTCCTCCTGAGAAGTAATTTTCTTCTTTGGGGAGCAGAATCTCTACTTTCTCCTTCTACCGTTGGATGTTATGTTCAATGCTGCCATTCATTAAGTAAATTTTAGGTAACTGCTTTAGTGAGGGTTCTCCAGAGAAAGAGACCAATGACAGTCCTGTGATCTGCCATGTGTAAGTTGAAGACCCAGGAAAGCTGGTAGTTCAGTTCACCCCCATCTTTTCCTGAAGCAAGATGAGATGAGATGTCCCAACTCAACAGTGAGGCAGGAAAAAAAGGGGTGAATTTCTCCTTCCCCACCCTGTTCTGTGAAGGCCCTCAAGAGATGGACCAGTGCCTACCCACTTTGGGGAGGGCCATCTGTCCTATTCAATCCAGTGATATAAATGGCCATGTCATCCAGAAATACCTCACAGACACGCCTAGAAATGTTTCATCTGGGCACCTTGTGGGCAGTCAACTTGGCCAATAAAATTAATTACAGTAAGTGTTAACGAATAGTGACAATAAATGATGCAATTGCTAGGCTGATTACCTTGGAAATGGTTGATTTTAATGCCTTCATATCTGTCATTTTCAGAAGTGTTATACAAGGCACTCATCATCCTTCTGGTGTTCCTTAGCCACATCTGCTTTCCAGGCTGGTATCCTAGTCTTACTTACTGTCAGAAAGCTTGGCATTTCCCACAAACTTAGAGAATTATATCTCAGAGTTACATGTTTGTGCATTGAATTCTGTGCCTCTCTGGAATGTCCCATGATTGTCACAGCCAGGCGAAACTCTCTGAATTCAGAAAACGTTTTATGCCATGAAACTTGAGTGTGTGGGAAATGTTTTGCTTCCATAATTATATTTCCTTACAATGTGAACACAACGGTGTGTTTTAATGGGGCAAAAGAAAAATTAATTTATGACTCTAACACTCATGTATTAGAACAGAATGAATTGTTTATTTTTTTTAAAGATGTTATTTATTTGAAAGAGAGAGACACAGCGAGAGAGCGAACACAAGCAGGGGGAGTGGGAGAATGAGAAGCAGGCTACACGTAGATTTGGGAGCCCCAAGAGGGGCTCCATCTCAGGACCCTGAAATAATGACCAGAGCTGAAGGCAGATGTTTAATGACTGAGCCAAGCAGGCACCCCTAAATTGTATTTTTTATAAAACAAAACATAAGGACAATCATATGTTTACACATTTGGATACAAATGTGTAAAATAGTTAAAATAGAGAATTGCAACTTAGAGACTGAAAATTCACAAGTCACAGGTACTAAATAGTGCAGTTGTTGCTTCCATTCCAAGGGAAGATGGCTATCTAACAATCTGTCACTCTCTGTGATTTCACCATTGTTCCAGGATTTGACTCCAGGAAGGGTCTGCAGGACAAACCATGAACCATTTCCACAAAGCATCCTCCCGACTCCCCCACAGCATTCCATAGACTGGGAGAGGTGACACAGCTTGATGGCATCTACAATAAAGGAGACCTCAGTAACTGAGGTGTCTGAATCCTTTCAAAGTTCTTATCGTGCCATCCAGGACTTGGTGGCTGTTCTTTTCAAAGTAAAGACATCTTTAGAACCACATAGCAACATAACAGAAATATGTGATTATAAAGCTTGCCTTCCTAGAAATTACTAGTAGCTGAAAGTATACTAGATTTCAGTTTAAATTGCCACTAATACAGGTTTGTAAACTATAAAATATCACAGAAATAACTGGACATATGACTAACACCAAGCTTATATATGCCTATGTACATGCCCTTACATGTACATACACTTGTGTACACAGTGCTTGAAGAAACGTATGCATATTTTGTTACTCTGATTCACTGTAGCTCCACGACTCATACCTCTCTCATCCCCAGAACATTTGGCAAAAAACTCTATTACGGACTGAATGTGCCTTCTCTGGAAACTCACGGACAGCTGGCAGACAGCCGGCTATAGATGTGAAATAAGGTCTCAGCAAGAACCGAATCTGCTGGCACCTTAAATTTGGACTTGCCAGCCTCCAAAACTATGCATACTAGATGTCCAGATGTCTGTGGTTCAGTCTGCCCAGTCTGTTATTTGTTACGGTAGCTGTAGCACAGTACCTTTAAAAGACAGTTTCAACAAGGGTAAAGCTTGCTCTCCCACTTGGTATCCTAAGTGTTGGAGATCTCAGGGACTGTGACGTTCCTGATGTGCACACAGAGCCCACGAGCTGGATGCTCAGTTTGGTATTGGCAACTGCAGCGGTTTTCTGAAGCAGCTTTGGATGGGAGTGAGGGTTAGACTTTGCTTACTTAACGGAGGACTTAGCTACAGTGTGGGCGGCTGGAAAGGGAGCAGAGGAAACTCCTTTCTGTCGGCCACCAGGAAAGGGGCTTTCAGTCAACACAGCCCAGTTTATTTCATTTTTTTTTCTGTCTGAATTTCTTTATCTAGGACAAGTTTGGATTAGGAACATCCAACCAACAGCAGAAACAGTCCTATCAGCACTGTGTGTGGGTGCTGTGCTGAGCAGCCTTGCCCGCGTTTTGACAGAGAGCTGTCCCATGGCACAACTGAAAGGTAAAACCTATTTCTGGATGTTTGTTCACTTGTGTGCGGACTTTGAAAATGGAATGTATGTGTGCCCACATCAGCTCCCATTTCAAAGATGTGG
>JAHRIG010000592.1:8005-35070 GCA_020311275.1 Eira barbara
CAGATTATTCAGAGGAAGATTTAAAATATTTACAAAAATGGACTAAATTAGACTATGAAGGGGATTGGGCTAAGATTAGGGCAAGAAAGTTAATTCTTCCTTGAATACTAGGAAAAAAATAGTAAGCTAAATACATCAGGGCACTCATTTAGGGAAACACAAGCTTAAGAAGCTCGTGGGTAAACAGTTCCAGGTTTCTAATTAGGGCATATGGCTCAGGATATGGTTGATAGATGTGCTCAGTGTCATGCGGTAAATGCAGGAGGAACTAGGATGGAAGAGTAAAAAGAGAAAGAGGAAAGGAACCAGGAATTTATTGGGAAGTAGATTTTACAGAGATGAAACAGGGAAAGTATGGACATAAGTATATGTTAGTTTTTATGGATACCTTTTCAGGCTGGCTAGAGGTTTTTTCTGTCAAACATAAAACAGCAGGAATGGTAGCCAAAAGCTACTATAGGAAATAAATCCTAGGTTTGGGTTACCTCTTGCGATTGGGTCAGACAACGGCCCTGCATTTGTGAGTTCAGTCTCACAGGCATTGGCCAAGGATGTGGGCACTAACTGAAAACTACACTCTGCCTACTGGCCCCAGAGCTCCGGACAAGTAGAGAGAATGAACTGGACTCTTAAAGAGACCTTGACAAAGTTAATTCTGGAGACTGGCAATGGAGGGGTGGATCTTCTTCCCTTTGCCCTCCTTAGGACGCGATGTACACCCTACTTAAACAAGGTTACCCCATTTGAAATAATGTTCAGGTGACCCCCTCCACTCTGCCCATGGCTACAAGAGGTTTCCCTGGTGGAAATGACCGGTCAGTCTGTATTCCAGTCACTGCAGGCATTACAGTCTGTCTTTAAAAGAGCCCATGCAGGGATCTGAGCTGCCTACACTGAGACGGAGATGGAGGTAGAACCGCATCCTTACCAACCCAGAGACTTGGTTTGGATACACCGTCACCGAGTGGAAAACTTGGAGCCCCGCTGGAAGGGACCATTCATGGTCATCCTGACCACCCCCACAGCAGTAAAAGTAGAAGGCATCAGGGTTCAGCTTCACACGTGTCACGTCAAACGAGCCGAAAACAAGGACACCCCCCAGAAATGGGAGCCACTGCCGGTGGACCCCACTAACTGTGGACTAAAACTACGACTCAAAAGGGTTTCATAACTTGGTCACTTTTAACCCTGTTCTTCCTCAGCAGCACCCAGGAGATACCTCATCGGCCTAAAACAGCCCAATAGAAAATCAGAAAAACAGCGGATGGAACAACATTCAAGGTTAATGACACCTCAGGTCAGCCTGTTTTCACCCTCAAGAACTGGCTGAAGAGTCAAAGAATTGATTAATCTCCAAAGAAAAGGGGGGAATGTTAGGGCCAGTTTAATGTTGAAACCTGTTTAAGTATTAGGGCTTGCTTAGCCAGAGCAACTCCCTATTGCCTAGGTAACCATATTGTTGTTTACATCCATGGACTTCATTCTGGGAATAAACGCTCCCCTAGTTCCTGGTATGGTTCCAGGTATCGATTCCAGGAGTAAATGCCTTAACAATAGAAGCCATGTACCTTGGGTCTGTGGTTATGCCCTATAAAACCAGCCTGTGAGATCGGGAGGGGGTCACTCTCTCCAGAGGTGGCCCTGGCTGGTCGGTCTGAATTGTAATGCTTGGCATAGAATAAGGCTTTGCATAACTTTCACTTTGTCTCAGTCTTCTACCTTTGATAACAGACCCCAACAGTGCCTACCGGCCCCAGAGTTCCGGGCAAGTAGAGAGAATGAACTGGACTCTTAAAGAGACCTTGACAAAACTAATTCTGGAGACTGGCGGTGGATGGGTGGATCTCCTTCCTTTCACCCTCCTCAGGGCACGATGTACACGCTATTTAAACAAGGTAACCCCATTTGAAATAATGTTTAGGAGACACCCCCAACTCTGTCCTCGGGTACGAGAGGTTGCCCTAGCAGAAATGACTGATCGGTCTGTACCCCAGTCACTGCAGGCATTACAGTCTGTCTTAAAAAAAGCCCACGCAGGGATCCGGACTGCCCACACTGAGATGGAGACGGAGGTGGAACCACATCCTTACCAACCCGGGAACTTGGTTTGGATATGTTGCTAACAAGTGGGAAACTTGGAGCCTCATTTACTGTTATCCTGACCACCCCCACGGCACTGAAAGTAGAAGGCATTGGGGCCTGGATTCACACGGGTCACATCAAACGAGCCGAGGATGAGGACGCCCCCCAGAGATGGAATATGCAGCCAATGGACCCCGCTGACAAAAGCTAAGACAAAAAAACTGTGAGTGTATTGTTGCTTCTATTGTTACCTGTTTATATAAAGTATAGGTGGGAAATTAGATGAACGGAATTAGGAAAAATGTAAAAGGTTATACAAAGCGTTGAACAGCTAACTTATCAGCCAACTGTATTGTATAATACAGCCCCTGTATTATAAACACTCTAATGTCATTTGTACCAATGAAAGTAAGAGCGATAAAAATGTTAGTCTTACATGCTCAGTATAACCCCTTACAAGAGGAGAACATAGAACTGGCTGAAAAGTCAAGGATTTGACTAATTTCCAAGGAAAAGGGAGGAATGTGAGGGCCTGTATGAGGGCCTGGTTAGCCAGAGGATCTTACTTGCAAACCCTGGATATAGGGGCAGGCCAGGCCGGATGGAGACATCCAATCAGTGGGGTGCACATATATTTACTGTGGTGTGTTGAAATCTCATTGGCCACCTGTGTGTGGGCCAGGTTCAACCACCTCTATAAAGGTTAGTCTGTAAGGCTGGGGAGGGGAGTAGTAGGAGGAGTTGTAGTAGCCATTGGGATAGCCGTTAGAGTAGCTGTTGGGATAGCCGTTGGGGTAGTCCTCAGAGTAAGAGTCGTCAGAGCAGCGCCACCGCAAATGACCTCGCCACCCTGAGATACGGCACCACCGCCAGCAGCCTCACCGGAGCGGCCTTGCCAGAGCAGCATCCTTCTAGGGAGCGGCCTCGTCGGTGTGTGGCCTCATTGGCGACGGCCTCATTGGGAGCAGCCTCGTCTGGAGTGGCCTCGTCTGGGGAGCAGCCTCGTTGGCGTGTGGCCTTAACCCAAGCAGACTCACCTGGAGTGGCCTCATCTGGGGAGCGGCCTTGTCCCCATGCGGACTCATCAGGAGCGGCCTCATGGGGAGCAGCCTCGTCCAGAGCAGCCTCGCTCAGAGCAGCCCCGTCTGGGGAGCGGCCTCGCTGGTGAACAGCCTCGGCCAGAGCAGACTTGTCCGGAGCAGCCTCGTCTTGGGAGCAGCCTCGTCTGTAGCAGCCTCAACCAGAGTGGCCCAGTTGGGAGCGGCCTTGTCGGGGTCGTTGTCGACCCCTCTTCATATGAGATGGCCCTACTGGTTGGTTTGGTTTCTGATACTTGGCGCCAAATAAAGCTTTGCTTGACTTTCGCTTTGCATCAGTCTCGTTCCTTTGATCACAGACCCTACATGAGGGACACCAGAGGCAGAAAACAGGACTCCTACCTTCCCACAGAATGACCACAAACTCTTGGGAGCAGGGTCAAATCCCTAGAGAGGGAGACTCGTACATGGCCCATGAGGCCATTGCTCCATTCCACAGCCATCCTTGACACAAAATCCAGATCGGTCCTGCCATAACCTTGGCCCCAAACCTAAGCTGAGTTTGTGTTTTCAGTCTTCTGTCCATACAGCTCTGGCCCACACACCCTCCAGGCTATGCCCCTGGAGCCACACCTCAGGACTGTGCCTGCCCTCTCCAAGCAGAGCAACTACCTCCACTCAGACACCCAGACAGATGTCCCCAGAAACAGAAAATGGAACCGGACCGCCACCAAGCCTTAAGAGCCCCACCTCATTTTATGAAGGGGCCATCATGGATGCAAATTCCAACCTGACCCAACGTCTGATCCTCGCCCTGACTTCAGATGCAGGAGATCTCAATTCAGACTCTGCAGAGTGGGCCTGTCATGCCCTCGACCCATAACCTTACCCTAGCTTGTGTTCTCAGACTTCTGTCCTCACACTCCTGGCTCACAAGCCCTCCAGATTGGGAATTCTGGAGCCACAATGCAGTGCTCTGCCTGCCCACCAGAAGAAAAATGTTGCCTTATGGGGCTGCCCAGAAATCCCAAATGAGGATCAACCTGCATGCCACTCGACTGTACCCCAATTATATAGGCTGCCCTGGGCACTAATGCTCTGTCAGACACAGCCTGAGCCCGACAGAAAAGGAGACAGCTGGCTGAACACCCAGCACATAGGACCCGCCATGGCCTTTGGCCGTCATCTCTTCCCAACCTGGGTTTTCAGGCTTCAGAACCTAGACCTTACCTCCCATCACTGCACAGGGGTGAAACTGATGCAGCAATCAGAACTTCTCCATCCCCATGGCAAGAAACTTTGCTGTTGGCTTGGTGTCCAACATTCAGAGTACGAGAAACCAGCATAGCCCATGAGGTCGCGCCCATGCTTGAGGGCCGCCTTGGGCACAAACATGCACTGTAACCCTCAGCAAGAGCCCGGTGCTCAAGTAAGGCCTCTCAATGGCTGGACCAAGTGACGTATATGGGGCTTGCCATGCCCCTAGGCCCCCAATCCTAACCAGAGCTAGGGTTTAATAGTCGCCCATACCCAGGGCTCTGCTCCAGATCCCTCTTTTGTAGGGACACCTGAGGCAGAAAACAGGACTTCTTCCATTCCACAGAATGACCCCAAACTCTTCGGAGCTGGAACAAATCCCCAGAGAGGGAGACTCGTCCATGGCCCATGAGGCCACTACTATATTCCATAGCCATCCTTGACACCAAATCCAGAGACAAAGTCTGAGCAACCGGCTCACACTCGCCCTTCATTCATATCCTGAGGAGGTCCCCTCATGGTCTGTAGATTGGGCCTGCCATACCCTTGGTCCCAAGCTTAAGCCGAGTTTGTTTTCAGACTTCTGTCCCACAGCCCTGGCCCACACGCCCTCCATGCTGGGGCCCCTGGAGCCACACCGCAGGACTGTGCCTTCCTTCTCCAAGGAAACTCTGTCCATTTCATTGGCCACAAACCTACAGAATAGGAGAAACCTCCAAGGTCCCTGAGGTCATCCGAATAGTGTAGACCTCCATCGACATACAGGGGCAATCTGACACAACTTGAGCAACTATGTACACCCAGACAAGCAGACGGATGTCCCCAGAGCCAGGAGATTGAAACCTACAGGCCCCTAGGCCCTCATCTGAACCCTTGCTTTGGTTTCCAGGTGTCTCTCCTCAGAGGCCTGGTTTCAAATATGAGCATATCGGGGTTAACTGAGGCACCAGTCAGAACACCTCTCTTCTCCACATGGGAAACTTGCTCTTTGGAGCTTTGTCAAACCCTCCAGTTAGGAGAATCCTTCAGGGCCCCTGAGCCACCAACACATTCCAAGATCTCAGTGGACACAAACCACATGATGACCCATCCTAAGGAGAGTCCATTTCAAATCAGCCCCCTGGGAAGGGAGGAGCCAAGATGGCAGAGAAATAGCAGGCTGAGACAACATCGGGTAACAGGAGATCAGCTAGATAGCTTATCTAACCATTGTGAACACCTACAAATCCAATGGGAAATCGAAGAGAAGAAGAGCAACAATTCCATAAACAGAAAATAGATCAGTTTCTGAAAGGTAGGAACTGCGGAGAAGTGACTCCAAAGCAATGGGAAGACAGACCAGGGGGGGAGGGGATGGCTCCCGGCAAGCGGCAGACCAAAGGAGCACAAGATCAGGACTTTTAAAAGTCTGCTCCACGGAGGGACATGGCTCCAGAGGTCAAAACGGGGGGAAGCCCAGGCGGGGTCAATGTAACCCCAGGTCCCGCGGGGTCACAGAAGGACAGGGGGTGTCTGAGTGCCACAGAGCTCACAGGAATTAGAGCGGGGAAGCTGGCTACAGCGACAAAGCCAGGGAGTGAGCTGTCAGCCCGGGGTTACCTTGTGCCGGTCGCAGGCTGGGTGGGCTCAGAGCATGGCCAGAGGCCACGGAGATGGAAGCGACCAGGCGCTTTTCTCCAGGTGCCAGCAATTGACTACTTTCCTACAGGCGCGACCACAGGCCGGGGAGGTGGGGCGGTTGGGCACTTTTCTCTGAGGCGCATTGAAGAGCGGGACCCCAAGTTCTCGGCTCCTGCGGGACAGAGATTGGGACGCCACCATCTTCATTCCCGTCCTCCGGAACTTTACGGAAAGCACTCAGGGAACAAAAGCTCCCGAAAGCAAACCCGAGCGGATTACTTAGCCTGGCCCCTGGCAAAGGCGGTGCAATTCAGCCTGCGGTAAAGACACTTGAGAATCGGTACAACAGGCCCCTCCCCCAGAAGATCAACAAGAAACCCAGCCGAGACCAACTTCACTCACCAAAAACAGCGGAATTCTATAGGAGGAGAAAGCAAAAAATAACAAGGCAGAAAAACTCACCACAGAAAAAAGAACAAGAGGCAGTACTGAAGGCTGGGAACCTAATCAATACGGACATTGGTAATATGACAGATCTAGAGTTCAGAATGACGATTCTCAAGGTTCTAGCCGGGCTCGAAAAAGGCATAGAAGATATTAGAGAAACCTCTCCGGAGATATAAAAGCCCTTTCTGGAGAAATAAAAGAACTAAAATCTAACCAAGTTGAAATCAAAAAAGCTACTAATAAGGTGCAATCAAAAATGGAAGCTCTTACTGCTAGGATAAATGAGGCAGAAGAAAGAATTAGTGACATAGAAGACCAAATGACAGAGAATAAAGAAGCTGAGCAAAAGAGAGACAAACAAATACTGGACCATGAGGAGAGAATTCGAGAGATAAGCGACAACATAAGATGACACAACATTAGAATAATTGGGATCCCAGAAGAAGAAGAAAGAGAGAGGGGAGCAGAAAGTATATTGGAGACAATTATTGGAGAGAATTTCCCTACTATGGCAAAGGGAACAAACATCAAAATCCAGGAGATGCTAAGAACGCCCCTCAAAATCAATAAAAATAGGTCCACACCTCGTCACCTGATACTAAAATTTACAAGTCTGAGCGACAAAGAGAAAATCCTGAAAACAGCCTGGGAAAAGAAGTCTGTAACATACAAGGGTAAAAACATTAGATTGGCAACGGACCTATCCACAGAGACCTGGCAGGCCAGAAAGAACTGGCATGAGATATTCAGGGCACTAAACGAGGAAAACATGCAGCCAAGAATACTATATCCGGCTAGGCTATCATTGAAAATAGAAGGAGAGATAAAGAGCTTCCAGGACAAACAAAAGCTGAAATAATTTGCAAACACCAAACCATCTCTACAGGAAATATTGAAAGGGGTCCTCTAAGCAAAGAGAGACCGTAAAAGTAGTAGATCAAAAAGAAACGGAGACAATATACAGTAACAGTCACCTTACAGGCAATACAATGACACTAAATTCATATCTCTCAATAGTTACCCTGAATGTTAATGGGCTAAATGCCCCAATCAAAAGACACAGGGTATCAGAATGGATAATAAAACAAAACCCATCAATATGCTGCCTACAAGAAACTCATTTTAGACCCAAAGACACCTCCAGATTTAAAGTGAGGGGGTAGAAAACAATGTACCATGCTAATGGACATCATAAGAAAGCTGGGGTGGCAATCCTTATACCAGATCAATTAGATTTTAAGCTAAAGACTATAACAAGAGATGAGGAAGGACACTATATCATACTCAAAGGGTCTGTCCAACAAGAAGACCTAACAATCTTAAATATTTATGCCCCTAACATGGGAGCAGACAACTATATAAACCAATTAATAAAAAAATCAGAGAAATACATCAACAGTAATACAATAATAACAGGGGACTTTAACACTCCCCTCACTGAAATGGATGGATCATCTAAGCAAAAGATCAACAAGGAAATAAAGGCCTTAAATGACACACTGGACCAGATGGACATCACAGATATATTCAGAACATTCCATCCCAAAGCAACAGAATATACATTCTTCTCTAGTGCACATGGAACATTCTCCAGAATAGACCACATCCTGGGTCATAAATCAGGTCTCAACCAGTATCAAAAGATTGAGATCATTCCCTGCATATTTACAGACCACAATGCTCTGAAGGTAGAACTCAATCACAAGAGGAAATTTGGAAAGAACGCAAATACGTGGAGACTAAACAGCATCCTTTTAAAAATGAATGGGTCAACTAGGAAATTAAAGAAGAATTGAAAAAAATTAATGGAAACAAATGATAATGAAAACACAGTGGTTCAAAATCTGTGGGACAAAACAAAAGCTGTCCTGAGAGGAAAATATATAGCGGTACAAGCCTTTCTCAAGAATCAAGAAAGGTCTCAAATACACAGCCTAACCCTACACCTAAAGGAGCAGGACAAAGAACAACAAAGAAAGCCTAAACCCAGCAGGAGAAGAGAAATCATAAAGATCAGAGCAGAAATCAATGAAATAGAAACTAAAAAAACAGTAGAACAAATCAACGAAACTAGGAGATGGTTCTTTGAAAGAAATAATAAGATTGACAAACCCCTGGCCAGACTTATCAAAAAGAAAAGAGAAAGGACCCAAATAAATAAAATCATGAATGAAAGAGGAGAGATCACAACCAACACCAAAGAAATACAAACAATTATAAGAACATGCTATGAGCAACTCTACGCCAACAAATTTGACAACCTGGAAGAAATGGATACATTTCTAGAGACATATAAACTACCACAACTGAACCAGGAAGAAATAGACAACCTGAACAGACCTATAACCAGTAGGGAGATTGAAACAGTCATCAAAAATCTCCAAACAAACAAAAGTCCAGGACCAGACGGCTTCCCAGGGGAATTCTACCAAACATTTAAAGAAGAATTAATTCCTATTCTCCTGAAACTGTTCCAAAAAATAGAAATGGAAGGAAAACTTCCAAACTCATTCTATGAGGCCAGCATCACCTTGATCCCAAAACCAGACAAGGATCCCATCAAAAAAGAGAATTACAGACCAATATCCTTGATGAACACAGATGCAAAAATTCTCACCAAAATACTGGCCAATAGGATCCAACAGTACATGAAAAGGATTATTCACCACGACCAAGTGGGATTTATTCCAGGCTGCAAGGTTGGATCAACAACCACAAATCCATCAATGTGATACAATACATTAATGAAAGAATAAGAACCATATGATACTCTCAATAGATGCTGAAAAAGCATTTGACAAAGTGCAGCATCCCTTCCTGATTAAAACTCTTCCAAGTGTAGGCATAGAAGGCACATATCTCAATATTATCAAACCCATCTATGAAAAACCCACCGCAAATATCATTCTCAATGGAGAAAAACTGAAAGCTTTTCCGCTAAGGTCAGGAACACGGCAGGGATGTCCATTATCGCCACTGCTGTTCAACATAGTACTAGAAGTCCTAGCCTCAGCAATCAGACAACAAAAAGAAATTAAAGGCATCCAAATTGGCAAAGAAGAAGTCAAACTATCACTCTTCACAGATGATATGATACTATATGTGGAAAACCCAAAAGGCTCCACCCCAAAACTGCTAGAACTTATACAGGAATTCAGTAAAGTGTCAGGATATAAAATCAATGCACAGAAATCTGTCACATTTCTTTACACTAACAACAAGACAGAAGAAAGAGAAATTGAGGAGTCAGTCCCATTTACAATCGCACCCAAAACCATAAGATACCTAGGAATAAATCTAACCAAAGAGGCAAAGAATCTACACTCAGAAAACTATAAAGTACTCATGAAAGAAATTGAGGAAGACACAAAGAAATGGAAAAATATTCCATGCTCATGGATTGCAAGAACAAATATTGTGAAAATGTCTATTCTACCTAAAGCAATCTACACATTTAATGCAATCCCTATCAAAATCCCATCCATTTTTTTAAAGAAATAGAACAAATAATTCTAAAATTTATATGGAACCAGAAAAGACCTCGAATAGCCAAAGGAATATTGAAAAAGAAAGCCAAAGTCGGTAGCATCACAATTCCAGACTTCAAGCTCTATTACAAAGCTGTCATCATCAAGACAGTATGGTACTGGCACAAAAACAGACATATAGATCAATGGAACAGAATATAGAGCCCAGAAATAGACCCTCAACTCTATGGTCAACTAATCTTCAACAAAGCAGGAAGGAATGTCCAATGGAAAAAAGACAGCCTCTTCAACAAATGGTGCTGGGAAAATTGGACAGCCCCACATGGAGAAAAATGAAATTGGACTATTTCCTTACACCACACACGAAAATAGACTCAAATGGATGAAGGACCTCAATGTGAGAAAGTAATCCATCAAAATCCTTGAGGAGAACACAGGCAGCAACCTCTTTGACCTCAACCGCAGCAACTTCTTCCTAGGAACATCGCCAAAGGCAACAGAACAAGGGCAAAAATGAACTATTGGGATTTCATCAAGATCAAAAGCTTTTGCACAGCAAAGGAAACAGTTAACAAAACCAAAAGACAACTGACAGAATGGGAGACGATATTTGCAAATGGCATATCAGATAAAGGGTTAGTATCCAAAATCTATAAAGAGCTTAGCAAACACAACACCCAAAGAACAAATAATCCAATCAAGAAATGGGCAGAGGACATGATCAGACATTTCTGCAAAGAAGACATCCAGATGGCCAACAGACACATGAAAATATGCTCCACATCACTCGGCATCAGGGAAATACAAATCAAAACCACAATGAGATACCACCTCACACCAGTTAGAATGGCTAAAATTAAAAGTCAAGAAATGACAGATGCTGATGAGGATGCAGAGGGAGGGGAACCCTCCTACACTGCTGGTGGGAATGCAAGCTGGTGCAACCACTCTGAAAAACAGTGTGGAGGTTCCTCAAAAAACTGAAAATAGAGCTACCCTATGACCCAGCAATTGCACTACTGGGTATATATCCTAAAGATACAAGCGTGGTGCTCCGAAGGGGCACGTGCACCCGAATCTTTATAGCGGTAATGTACACAATAGCCAAACTGTGGAAAGAACCTAGATGTCCATTAACAGATGAATGGATAAAGAAGATGTGGTATATATATACAATAGAATACTATGCAGCCATCAAAAGAAATTAAATCTTGCCATTTGCGACGACGTGGATGGAACTAGAGGGTATTATGCTTAGGGAAATAAGTCAATTGGAGAAAGACAACTATTATATGATCTCTTTGATATGAGGAAGTGGAAATGCAATTTGGGGAGTTTGGGGGGAGGTAGGAAAAGAAAAAATGAAAAGAAGGTTTTGGGAGGGAGACAAACCATAAAAGACTCAATCTCAAAAAACAGACTGAGTGTTGCTGGGGGAGGGGGAACGGGAGAGGGTGTTGGGGATATGGACATTGGGGAAGGTATGTACTATGATGAGTGCTGTGAAATGTGTAAACCTGACAATTCACAGACCTGTACCCCTGGGGATAAAAATACATTATATGTTTATTAAAATAAAAAAATAAAAAATTAACAACAACAACGAAAATCAGCCCCCTGGGTAGCTCCCCCAGAGCCAACAGATCGAGCCTGCCTTGTTGATAGGAGACAAAGGGAATGCGAGGTAGGGTGCCCAGGCATCCATCGTTAGATCCCTGCTCTCAAGTCTTTCTGTATGGGCGTCCTAGAACCATCCAATAGGATTCGACTGTCCTGCAGAAGGAATACTTGCGTTTTGGAGCATCTCATAACTCCCAGTGTGGGAACACCTCCATGGCCTCAAGAGGCACCCCCCTTCATGAAGGGGCCATCATGGACACAAACTCCAAGCTGAGCCAATGTCTGATCCTCGCCCTGACTTCAGGTGCAGGAGATCTCAATTCAACCTCTGTAGAGTGGGCCTGCCTTGCCCTTGGCCTTAAACCTAACCTTAGCTTGTGTTTTTAGACTTCCGTCCTCACACTCATTGTGCACAAGCCCTCCAGATTGGGAATTCTAGAGCCACAACGCAGCACTCTGCCTGCCCACCAGAAGAAAAACGTTGCCCTATTGGGTTGCCCAGAATCCCCAAATGAGTATCAACCTGTATGGCCCTTGAATGCACCCCAATTTCCTAGGCTGCCCTGGGCACTGATGCACTGTCTGGCAAAACCTGAGCCCAGAAAACCCAACAGACACCCAGACAGCTGGCCACACTCCCAGCACATCGGACCTGCTATGGCCTTAGGCTGTCATCTCCTCCCAATCTGGGTTTTTAAGCATCTGAACCTAGACCTTATTTCCAATCCCTGCACATGGGGAACCTGGTCCACACATCAGAACTCCTCCTTCCCCATGGCAGGAAACCTTGCTGTTGGCATAGTGTCAAGCCTTCAGGATAGGAGAAACTTCCATGGGTCATGAGGCCATGTCCATGCTTGAGGGCTTCCTTGGGCACAAACACGCATTGTGACTCTTAGCGTGAGCCCCATACTCAAGTAAGGCCTCTCTGTGGCTGGACCGGGAGCCCACATATGGTGCTTGCCATGCCTCTACGCCCCCAAACCTAAACAGAGGTCGGGTTGTACAGTCGCCCATACCCAGGACACAGCTCTTGAATCCGTCTTTTGGAGGCACAGCTGAGGCAGAAAACAGGTCTCCTCCCTCCCCACAGAATGACCCCAAACTCTGGGGACCTGTGCCAAATCTGCAGAGTGGGAGACATGACCAAGGCCCATGAGGCCACCCCATCATTGCATGGCCATCCTTTACACAAAATCCAGAGAAAAAAAGCCTGAGTGACTGCCTCCCACTAGCCCTTATTTCATATCCCAAGGAGCTCACCTCACGGTCTGTACATCGGGCCTGCCATACCTCGGCCCCAAACCTAAGCCGAGTTTGTGTTTTCAGAATTCTGTCCCCACAGCCTTGGCCCATGCACCCTCCAGGCTGGGGCCTCTGGAGCCACACTGCAGGATTGTGCCTGCCCTCCCCATGGAAACTGTGCCCATTCCATTGGCCACAACCCTACAGATTAGGAGAAACTTCCAAGGCCTCTAAGACCATCCCAATAGTGGAGGATGCCCTGGAGAAACAGGGGCATTCTGACACAAGCTGAAAAATTACCTCCACTCACACAGGCAGACAGATGTCCCCATAGACAGGAGATTGATCCGGACATGCCCCTAGGCCCTAATCTGAACCCTAGCTTTGATTTCCAGGCATCTCTCCTCAGAGCCATGGTTTTGATACCAGCATAGGAGGTTTTCCTGTGGCACCAAACGGAACACCTCTCTTCTCCACATGGGAAGCTTGCTCCTTGGAGCTGTGGCAAACCCTCCCGGTAGGAGAATCCTGCAGGGCCCCTGAGACACCGCCACATTCCAAGGTCTCCATGGACATAAACCTACATAATGATCCATCCTCATGAGAGTTCATTTCAACTAAGTCCCCTGGGTAGCTTGCCCCAGAGACAGCAGATGGCACCTGCCTTGTTGCTAGGAGACAATGGGAATGCAAGGTGGGTTGTCAAGGCATCCATCCTTAGAAACCTGCTCTCCAGTCTTTCTGTATAGAGCATCCTGGAGCCATCCAGCAGGATTCAACTCTACCACAGAGGGAAACATTGTGCTTTGGAGCAGCTTACAACCCCAGCGTGAGTAAGACTCCATGGCCTCATGAGGCCGCCCTTCATGAAGGGGCCATCCTTGACCAAAAGTCCACAGACAAAAGCCTGAGCAACGTCCTCACACTTGACCTTCATTCATATCCCGAAGAGCTCCCCTCATGGTATGTAGATCTGGCCTGCCATACCCTCGGGCCCAAACCTAAGCCGATTTTGTGTTTCAGACTTCTGTCCCTAGAGCCCTGGCCCACACACCCTCCAGGCTGCTTGGTGACCCATCCTCAGGAGAGTCCATTTCAACTCAGCCCCCTGGGTAGCTCCTCCAGAGACAGCAGATAAAACCTGCCAAGTCACAAACACAGGTTTGTGTTCAAGGTGGCCCTAATGCATGGGCGTGGCCTCATAGGCCACGCTGGTTTCTGCATAGGTGGCAAACTGATGCACACATCAAAATTCCTCCTTCCCTATGGCACAAAACCTTGCTGTTGGCATGCTGTCAAGCCTTCAGGGTAGGAGAAACATGCATGGCCCATAAGGCCACGCTCATGCTTCAGGGCCGCCTTGGCACAAACATGCATTGTGACGCACAGCGTGAACCCTGTGTTCAAGTACGGCCTCTCTGTGGCAGCACCACGAGTACGCATATGTGGCTGGCCATGCCCCTAGGCCCCCAAACCTAACCAAATGTTGGGTTGTGCAGTCCCCTGTACCCAGGACTCTGCTCTGGAATCTGTCTTTTGGATATTCACCTGCAGTAGAAAAGAGGACTCCTCCATTCCCAAAGAATGACCCCATAGTCTTGGGAGCCGGGCCAAATCCCCAGAGACGGAGACTCGACCATGGCCCATGAGGCCAGCCCTCCATTCCATGGCCATCCTTGACACAAAATCCAGAAACAAAAGCCTGAGCGACTGCCTCCCACTCACCCTTCATTCATATCCCAAGGAGCTCCCCCACCCACGGTCTCAAGATCGGGCCTGCCATACCCTCTGCCACAAACCTAAGCCTAGTTTGTGTTTCAGACTTCTGTCCCCACAGCCATAGCCAACGCACCCTCCAGGCTGGGGCCTCTGGAGCCACAACACATGACGGAGCCTGCCCTCTCCAAGGAAACTGTGCCCATTCCATTGGCCACAACCCTACAGATTAGGAGAAACCTCCAACGCCCCCGAGGCCATCCCAATATTGGAGGCCACACTGGACAAACAGGGGCGTTCTGACACAGCTGAGCAACAACCTCCACTCAGACACGCCCACAGATATCCCCGGAGAAATGTGATTGAACCGGACAGGACCATGGCCCTCATCTGAACCCTACCTTTGATTTCCAGGCGTCCCTCTTCAGAGGCCTAGTTTCAAATACAAGCATAAGGGTATTTCTGGAGGCACCAAACAGAACACCTCTCATCTCTAGATGGGAAGCTTGCTCTTTGGAGCTGTGTCAAATCCTCTGGGTAGGAGAATCCTGCAGGGCCCCTGAGCCACCACTTCATTCCAAGGTCGCCATGGACACAAACCCACATGATGTCCCTTCCCCATGAGAGTCCATTTCATCTCAGCCCCATTGATAGCTTGCCCCAGAGCCAGCAGATCAAACCTGCCTTGTCGATAGGAGACAATGGAAATCCGAGGAGGGGTATCCAGGCATCCATCCTTTGAACCCTGCTTTCGACTCTTTTTGTATGGCGTGTCCTGAAGCCATCCCCCAGGACTCGACTGTCCCACAGAAAGAAACCTTGCACTTTGGAGCAACTCACAACCCCCAGCGAGGGAAAACGTCCATGGCTTCATGAGGTACCCCCCCCCTTCATGAGGGGGCCATCATGGACACAAACTGCAGCCTGAGCCAACGTTTGATACTTGCCCTGACTTCACAGGCAGGAGATCTGGATTCAGCCTCTGCAGAGTGGGCCTGCTGTGTCCTCGGCCCCAAACCTAACCCTACCTTTGTTTTCAGACTTCTATCCTCACACTCCTGGCCCACAATTCCTCCAGATTGGGAATTCTGGAGCCACAATGCAGCACTCTGCCTGCCCACCATAAGTAAGATGTTGCCCTATGGGACTGCCCAGAAACCCCAAAAGAGGATCAACCTGCATGGCCCTCGAACACACCCCAATTCCATAGGCTGCCCTGCCCACTAATGCCCTGTCTGACACAGCCTAAGCCCAGACATCCCAACAGACACCCAGACAGCTGGCTGCACACCAAGCACATCGGACCCGTCATGGCCTTAGGCCATCCTCTCTTCCCAACTTGGGTTTTCAGGCATCTGAACCAAGACCTCATCTCCAATCCCCGCACAGGGGGGAACCTGATGCACACATCAGAACTCCTCTTTCCCCACAGCAGGAAACCTTGCTGTTGGCATGGTTTCAAGCCTTCAGGGTAGGAGAAACCTGCATGGCCCATGAGGCCACGCTCAAGCTTGAGAACCGCCTTGGGCACAAACATGCATGGTGACCCTCAGCAAAACTCCCTTATTCAAGGAAGGCCTCTCTGTGGCTGGACCAAGAGCCCATATATGGGGCTTTCCGTGCCCCTAGGCCCCCAATCATAACCAGAGGTCGGTTTGTCCAGTCGCCTGTACCCAGCACTCTGCTCTGGAATCCCTCTTTTGGAGGGACACCTGAGGCAGAAACCAGGACTCCTCCCTTCCCACAGAATGACCACAAATTCTTGGGACCCGGGCCAAATCCAGAGAGGGAGACTTGTCCATGGCCCATGAGGCCACCCCTATATTCCACAGCCTTCCTTGACACAAAAGCCATAGACAAAAGCCTGATAGACAGCCTCCCACTCGCCTTTCTCTCTTATCCCGAGGAGGTCCCCTCACGGTCTGTAGATCGGGCCTGCCACACCCTCAGCCCCAATCAATAGCCGAGTTTGTGTTTCAGACTTCTGTCCCCACAGCCATAGCCCACGCACCCTCCAGGCTGGTGCCTTTGGAGCCATACCGCATGACGGTGCCTGCCCTCTCCAAGGAAACTCTGCCCATTCCATTGGCCACAACCCTACAGATTAGGAGAAACCTCCAACACCCCCGACACCATCCCAATATTGGAGGCCGCACTGGACAAACAGGGGCATTCTGACACAGGCTGAGCAACTACCTCCACTCAGACATGTGCACAGATGTCCCCAGAGACAGAGTATTGAACTGACAGGCCCCTAGGCCCTAATCTGAACCCTTTTTTGGTTCCCAGGCATCTCTCTGCAGAGGCCTGGTTTCGAATACCAGCATATGGGGGTTTCCTGAGGCAAAAAATGTAACACTTCCCATCTCCACATAAGAAGCTGGCTCATTGGAGATGTGTCAAACCCTCTGGGTAAAAGAATTCTGAAGGGCCCCTGAGCCACCGCCACATTCCAAGGTCACCATGGACACAAACGCACATGATGACCCATCCCCAAGAGAGTCCATTTCAACTCAAACCCCCTGCGTACCTCACCCCAGTGCCAGGAGATCGAACTTGCCTTGTCGATAGGAGCCCATGGGAATGAGAGGTGGGGTTTTTAGGCATCCATCCTTAGAACCCTGCTCTTGAGTCTTTCCGTAAGGGGCATCCCGGAGCCATCCCCCAGGACTCGACTGTCCCACAGAAGGAAACTTGAGCTTTGGAACGGCTCACAACCCCCAGCATGGGAAAACCTCCATGGTCTCATGAGGAACCCCCTCTTCATGAAGGGGCCATCATGGACACAAAATCCATCCTGAGCCCACGTCTGATACTCGCCCTGACTTCAGACATAGGAGATCTCCATTCAGCCTCTGCAGAGTGGGCCTGCCGTGCCCTTGGCCTGAAAACTAACCCTAGCTTGTGTTTTCAGACTTCTGTATTCACTCTCCTGGCCCACAAGCCCTCCAGATTGGGCATTCCAGAGCCACAATGCAGCACTCTGCCTGCTCACCAGAAGAAAAACGTTGCCCTATGGGGCTGCCTGGAAACCCCAAATGAGGATCAACCTGCACGACCCTCGAACGCACCCAAATTCCACAGGCTGCCCTGGATACTAATGCCCTGTCTGACGGCCTGAGCCCGGACCTCCCGACTGACACCAAGACAGCTTGCTGCACAGCCAGCACATCGTACCCACCATGGCCTTAGGCTGTCATCTCTTCCCATCCCGGGTTTTTAGGCATCTGAACTTAGACCTTACATCCAATCCCAGCACAGGGGGGAATGTGATGCTCACATCAGAACTCCTCCTTCACCATGCAGGAAACCTTTCTGTTGGCATGGTGTCAGGCCTTCGGAGTAGGAGAAACCTACTTAGCCCTTGAAGCCACGCACATGGTGAGGCCCCCCCTTGGGCAAAAACATGCATTTTGACTCTAAGCATGAGCCCCGTGTTCAAGTAAGGCCTCTTTGTGGCTGGACCAAGAGACCAGATATGGGGCTGGCTGTGCCCCCAGGAACCCAATCCTAACCAGAGTTTGGGGTGTCCAGTCACCTGTACCCAGCACTCTGCTCTGGAATCCCTCTTTTGGAGGGACACCTGAGACAGAAAACAGGACTCCTCCCTTCCCACAGAGTCTCCCCAAACTCTTGGGAGCCATGCAAAATCCTCGGAGAGGGAGATTTTACCACGGCCCATGAGGCCACCCCATCATTCCATGGCCATCTTTTACACAAAATCCAGAGAAAAAAGCCTGAGCGACCACCTCCCACTTGCCCTTCTTTCATATCCTAAAGAGCTTCCCTCACTGTCTATAGATCGGGCCTGCCATAGACTTGGCCCCAGACCTAAGCCGAGTTTGTGTTTTCAGACTTCTGTCCCCACAGCACTGGCCCACACACCCTCGATGCTGGGGCCTCTGGAGCCACAACACACGATGGTGCCTGCCATCTCCAAGGAAACTGCGCCCATTCCATTGACCATAACCCTACAGATTTGGAGAAATCTCTAAGGCCCCTGAGGCCATCCCAATGCTATTGGCAGCCCTGGACAAATGGGGCATTCTGATACAAGCTGAGCAACTACCTCCACTCAGACACACACACAGAAGTCCCCAGAGACATGAGATTGAAACAGATAGGACCACCACCCTAATCTGAATCCTAGCTTTGGTTCCCAGGCGTCTCTCCTCAGAGGCCTGGTTTCAAATATCAGCATATAGGGTTTTCCTGAGGCACCAGTCAGAACACCTCTCGTCTCCACATGGCAAATTTGCTCTTTGGAGCTGTGTCAAACCCTCTGGGTAGGAGAATCCTGCAGGGCCCCTGAGCCACTGCCATATTCCAAGGTCGCCATGAACACAAACCCACATGATGACCTATCCCCATGAGAGTCCATTTCAAATCAGTCTCTAGGTATCTCACCCCAGAGCCAGCAGATCGAACCTGCCTTGTCGCTAGGAGCCAATGGAAATCCGAGGAGGGGTGTCCAGGTATCCATCCCTAGAACCTTCCTCTCGAGCCTTTCCATATGGGACATACTCGAACCAACCAACAGGCTCGACAGTCCCGAAGAAGGAAACCTTGCTCTTTAGAGCAGCTCGCAACCCCCAGCATGGGAAAACCTCCATGTCCTCATGAGGCCCCCCTTTCATGATGGGGCCATCATGGACCCAAACTCCAGCCTGAGCCAACGACTGATCCTAGCCCTGACTTAAGATGCAGGAGATCTCCATTCAGCCTCTGCAGAGTGGGCCTGCCATGTCCTCGGCCCCAAACACAACCCTAGCTGGTGTTTTCAGACTTCCCTCCTCACACTCCTGGCCCACAAGCCCTCCATATTTGGGATTCAGGAGCCACAACGCAGCATGCTGCCTGCCCACCAGAAGAAACACATTGCCCTATGGGGCTGCCTAAAAACCCCAAATGAGGATCAACCTAAACAGCCCTTGAACGCATCCCAATTTCGTAGGCTACACCGAACACTAAGGCTCTGTCTGACACAGCCTGGGCCCAGACCTCCCAACAGACACCCAGACAGCTGGCCGCACAGCCAGCACAACAGACTCGCCATGGCCTTAGGCTGTCATCTCTTCCCAACCTGGGTTTCTGAGGCATCTGAACCTAGAATTTATCTCCAATCCCTGCACAGGGGGACCCTAATGCATAATCAGAACTCCTCCTTCCCCATGGCAGAAAACCTTGCTGTTGGCATGGTGTTCAACCTTCAGGGTCCAAGAAACCTCCATGGCCCTTGAGGCCACCCCCTTGCTTGAGGGCCCCTTGGGCACAAACGGGCATTGGGACACTCACCGTATGCCCCGTTTTCAATGAAGGCCTCTCTGTGGCTGGGCCAAGAGCCCCCTTATGGGGCTTTCCATGCCCCTAGGCCCCCAATCCTAACCAGATGTCGCCCATACCCAGTACTCTTCTTTGGAATCCCTCTTTTGGAGGGACATCTGAGGCAGAAAACAGGACTCCTCCCTTCCCACAGAATCACCCCAAACTCTTGGGAACTGGGCAAAATCTGCAGAGACGGAGACTCGTCCATGGCCCATGAGGCCACCCCTCCATTCCATGGCCATCCTTGACACAAAATCCACAGACAAAAGCCTGAGCGACCGCCTCCCACTCGCCTTTCTTTCATATCCCGAGGAATTCCCCTCAGGGTCTGTAGATTGGGCTAGCCATACCCTCAGCCCCAAACCTAAGCCAACTTTGTGTTTTCAGACTTCTGTCCCCACAGCCCTGGCCCACACACCCTCGAGGCTGAGGCCTCTGGAGCCACAACGCATGATGGTGCCTGCCATCTCCAAGGAAACTCTGCCCATTCCATTGGCCACAACCCTACAGATTAGGAGAAACCTCCAACGCCCCAAGGCCATCCCAATGCTGTAGGCAACCCTGGACAAACAGGGGCTTTCTGACACAAGCTGAGCAACTACCTCCACTCAGCCACACAGTCAGATGTCCCCAGATACAGAAGATTGAACCAGACATGCCCCTAGGCCTTAATCTGAACACTTGCTTTGGTTTCCAGGCATCTCTCCTCGGGAGAGAGGCCCAATTTCGAATACCTGCATATGGGGGTTTCCTGAGGCACCAAACAGAACACCTCTCATCTCATGTAAGGGCCTACTTAATCAGAGGGAGCCATTTTATTTTTTATGCAGTAAACTTAGATTGACCCTATGCAGTAAACTTAGATGGACCCTATGCAGTAAACTTAGATTGATCCTGCCCCTTCCAGAGGAACTTACTTGCAAAACCCTGATACAAGAGTGGTTCAGGCCAGGTAGAGACAGCCAATCAGTGGGGCGTGCATACTGTCTCCCTAGCTAGGAGTCCCAGATAGCAAAGCCCAGATACAAGGGTGGGTCAGGCCAGGAAGAGTCATCCAATCAGTGGGACATGCATATACCTACTAGGGTGAGTTGTAATTCAATTAGCCGCACGTGTGTGACCTAACATGACTGTGCAGTTTTCTCTGTGTATTGCAATCTCATTGGCCACCTATGTATAGCCTGGCTAAACTACCTCTATAAAAGTTAGTCTGTGAAGCTGGGAGGGGTCGCCCAAGCGACGGCCCTGATGAGAGAGTTTGATTCTTGATGCTTGGCACGAAATAAAGCTTTGCTTGAACTTCGCTTTGTATCAGTCTCACTCTTTTGATTATGAACCCTAACAGTAGGTTTCTTCTAATCTGAAAGTTTGTGGCCAATGGAATGGGCACAATTTCCTTCAGGAGGGCAGGCACAGAAAACCGAAAAACCCCACCTATGGTAAGGATTGGGGCCTAGAGGCATGGCAAGCCTGATATGCGGAATCTTGATTCAACTACCAAGAAGCCTCATTTGAAAATGGGGCTCAGGCTGAGGGTCACAATGCGTGATTGTTCCCAAGGTGGCCCTCAAGCATGGGCGTGGTCTCATGGGCCATGCTGGTTTTTCCGACTCTGAGGGTTTGATTTTGACCTCCATCCCAACAGCAAGGTTTCTCGCTATGGGGTAGGAGGAGTTCTGTTTTGTGCATCGGTTCCCCCATATGCAGGGCTTTGAGAGATGGTCTAGAGACAGATGCCTTAAAACCCAGGTGGGGATGAGATGATGGTAGAGGGCCATGGCAGGTCCGATCTGCTGCATATTCGGTCAGCTGTCTGGGGTCTGATGGGAGATATGGGCTCAGGCTGTGTCAGACAGAGCATTAGTGCACAGGGCCACCTAGGAAATTCGAGTGCGGTCGAGGGCTGTGCAGGTTGATCCTCATATGGTGATTTTGGGCAGCCCCATAGGGCACTTTGTACTTCTGGTGTGCAGGCAGAGTGCTGTGCTGTGGCTCCAGAATTCCCAAGGCGAAGGGCTTCTGGACCAGGAGTGGGAGGGCAGAAGTCACAAGCTAGGGTTAGGTTTGGGGTGGAGGGCACAGCAGGCCCACTCGGAAGAGGCCGAATCAAGATCTCCAGGATCTGAAGTAAGGGCGAGTATCAGACCTTGGCTCAGGCTGGAGTTTGCAACCATGATGGCTCCTGAACGGAAGGGTGGCCTCATGAGGCCATGGAGGTTTTCCCACACTGGAGGTTGTGAGCTGCTTCAAAGAGCAAGGTTTCCTTCTGTGGTACAGGTGAGTCCTGTTGGATGGCTCCAGGTCTCCCCACAGAAAAGATTTGAGAGCACGGCTCTAAAGACGGATGCCTGGAAACCCCACCTTGCATTCCCACTGGCTCCTAGGAAAAAGGCAGATTCGATCTGCTGGCTCTGCGGCAAGCTACCCAGGTGGCTGATTTGAAATGGACTCACACTGATGGGTCTTAGTGCAGGTTTGTGTCCATGGAGACCCTGGAATATGGCAGTGGCTCAGGGGCCCTGCAGGTTTCTCCTACCCAGAGGGTTTTACACAGCTCCAATATCAAGGCTCCCATGTGGAGACGAGAGGTGTTCTGTTTTGTACCTCAGGGAACCCCCATATGCTAGTATTCCAAAGCAGGCCTCTAGGTTTCAGATTAGGGCCTAGGGGCATGTCTGGTTCAATCTTCTATCTCTGGGGACATCTGTCTGCATGTGTGACTGGAGGTAGTAGTGCGGGTCGTGTCAGAAATGCCTTTTTGTCCAGGGTGTACTACGCAATTGGGATGGGTTCGGGGTCTCGTAGGTTTCTCCTAATTTGTAGGGTTGTGGTCAATGGAATGGGCACAGTTTCCTTCAAGAGGGCAGACACAGTCCTGCAGTGTGACTTCAGAGGCCCCAGGCTGGAGGGTGTGTGGGCCAGGGCTTTGGGGACAGATATCTGAAAACACAAACTCGGGTTACGTTTGGGGCCAAGGGTATGGCAGGCCAGATCTACAGACCGTGAGGGGAACTCCTCAGGATAGGAACGAAGGGCGAGTGTGAGGCACTAGCTCAGGCTTTTGTCTGTGGATTTTGTGTCACGAATGGCCGAGGAATGTAAAGGTGGCCTCATGGGCCATGGATGATTCTCCCTCTCTGGGAATTTGTCCTGGCTCCCAATCCTGGGGTCATTGTGTGGGAAGGCAGGAGTCCTGTTTTATTCTTAGGGCTCCCTCCAAAAGAGGGATTCCAGAGCAGTGCACCGGTATCTGAGACTGGAAAACCCCACCTTTGGTAAGGATTGGGGCCTAGGGGCATTGCAAGCCTGATATGTGGGATCTTGGTCCAGCTACCAAGAGGCCTCATTTGAAAATGGGGCTCAGGCTGAGGGTCACAATGCGTGATTGTTCCCAAGGCGGCCCTCAATCATGGGCAAGGCCTCATGGGCCATGCAGGTTTCTCTGACTCTGAGGGTTTGACTTTAACCCCTATCCCAACAGCAATGTTTCCTGCCATTGGGAAGGAGGAGTTCTGTTTTGTGCATCAGGTTCCCCACTGTGCAGGGATTGGAGATAAAATATAGGTTCAGATGCCTGAAAACCCAGTTTGGGAAGAGATGATGACCTAAAGCCATGGCGGGTCCGATCTCCTGGATATGTCGCCAGCTATCTGAGTGGCTGACAGGAGGTTGGGGCCATGGCCATAGAAAACTCCAGGGCACCATGAGGCCACCCACGCATTCAGCAGATCACGGAGACTCAAACTCCAGCCTGAGCGAGATGGAATCCTGTGTTCATCTCCATGCTCAACATTCTCTCTTTCCATCTCCCTGTGCCCCTCCCCTCTAAATAAAGACAATTATTAACATCTATTTCAAAGGATTGTGTGGGGAGACAGTTTTCTATGCTATCTAAGTGGCAAGAAGTATTGTTGATGGTATTCTTGAGGAGGTCATAAATGGCTCATTGTCCAAAATTATCTCCTTACTAACACAACCGACATACTTACTTCTAAAGTATTCTCTCTTTCCTAACTTCATATAAGTGCATATAGAGACCAAATAACTTAAAGACACACCTATTTACTTTACAGCTTTATCTAAACCTGACTTTAGTAATCACAATGATTTTTTTTTTTTTTAGTCAAACAGGAAAATACTTGAAACAGTCAATTATGTCTACTTAAATAGTCTCATGACAAGTTGGTACAGTCTAGGGTAGAGTATAATTTCCCAATCTACAAATGGAGCCCTGGATATATAGGGTGAGGCTCAGGAAGGTGCTAGAACAACTAGCTGCTAGTGTTTTACTGACTGCTCCTTAGACTTCCTGGCACCAATAACATCTCCTTAGTAAAAACATAAACAAAACCCAGGTCTAAAAAAGATGCATGAAATCAAGAGAACTATGGTCAAAAAGCCAACTTTCCCTTAAAAAATAATATCAGCCTATTTTATACACCCTTGCACCATTTGTTGTGTACATAATTCTTTTAAAGTTGTGACTTTTGGAACTCCATTTGGTGGACTAGCTTATCCTCAGGAAGGACCATCTTGAATCAAATGGTCACGTCTTTTTATTGTACTTCTAGTAATTTGCCCTAAGTGCTACTACATACATGCACTCTTATGCATTGACAACACTGATAAGATTCATTCCCTCTAATTTAAGGAGTTACAAATTCTTTAGAAGGATGATATTAATATATATGAATTAAGATCCAAATGTTTAAAATAAACACAAAAATTGTGATAACACTTATTACCAGTACTCCATGAATTCATAAAAACAGCAAGTCCGTGTGGCCTGGAGAATACAGGGAACAGCACACCAGGGAGCTGCTCTGAAGTACACCCAGGGTCTGATTCAGAACTCACTTCCTGTCCAGAATAGCATTCCTCGTAACGTCTCTCTAGCCACTTTCGAACATTACTATTGATCCATCACTGCCATATGCTGCTTATTTTCTTTTCCTTTCCAAATGTAAATATTTCTGAGTATTTTGATGTCCCTGTACTACCATTGGGTATGTGTTGGACATAAAATTTGTCTTTTTAGTTCTTAAATACGTAAATCAAGAGCAACCATTGACTGTCCTGATATAGATATAGAATATCATAAGATTAACAGGTTGATCTTTTTTTAAAAGATTTTATTTATTTATTTAAGAGAGAGATCACAAGTAGGCAGAGAGGCAGGCAGAGAGAGAGAGGGGGAAGCAGGCTCCCTGCTGAGCAGAGAGCCTGATGTGGGGCTCGATCCAAGGAATCTGAGATCATGACCTGAGCTGAAGGCAGATGCCCAACCCACTGAGCCACCCAAGCGCCCCTAATGTGTTGATCTTACATGTTGAGTTTTCTTTCTTGAGGAGGACATGAGTATACTTTGTGGACATATTTGGTGGGCAAAAGAGTGGAAAGTCAATATTCATGACAAGCAGAGTAAAGCTCAATAGACTTTATACATTTTCAAAAGATTAGCTGTTCCTCTTTTTGGAAGTATATCCTAATTCTATGACATCAGGCTTGGCCATGGTATTTTCTCTGCCTTTCAATATGAAAAGGCATCATTTTCATGTAATAACCACACATGACAACCCATAAGTTATAGACCAGTTTACTGACATCAAACTTCACCAAGTGGCTTGCTTTGTCTAGAAGAATGTGAACTGATGTGAAATGCTACAATTAGAGCAAAATCTTTAACAACCCCTACCATTTTGTTTAATATGACTTCCACAAGAAGAATGTAATTGTACCAGGTGAGACTGTTCTCTCAATTTGAGGCCAGCATTGAGATTATGTACAGAATCACAGAGTGACTGATATTAGGGCAGCATGAGTGAGGATTTTTTGTTGTTGTAAACTACTAAGAACTAGGAATGGCTTCTTACTCTACTATGACATATACAAAGCTGACTAATACAGCATGGTTGGATTTGTACTGGTGGTAGGAAAGACATATCCTCATAACAGTAGCAGATATGAGTAAAGAATGCTGCAAAATGGTTATGGGGAGCATTAAAGAGGTAAGTGTCAGTAGAACAGAAGTGCTACAATGTAGTGAATTATGAACATTTACTGTAGGTCTTTTTTGGGTAATGGGAAATCTTAAAACACATCGCTGGACTTTATATTTGATCTATTAATAATGATGGAGATTTAGGCTTTCAGTCAGGGGTTCATAAGATGAAAACCCATGTAATGATAACTCTTTTGGCTGTTAATTATAATCAGAAAAATTGGGTGAGAAAGCAACATGAATTCTGGAAAAGCTAAAGAAGTGATTGTATTTGTCATTTGATTATGGTTGTAATGTGGATCATAACTGTTGCACTAAGAAGAAGGTTAAGAACAAAAAATTCTTTATAAGTAAAACTATAGAGTTCTCTATATTTACAGAATATAGTGAATAAATAAGAGGAATTAGTCAAATGTATCTTTATAGCTTCAGATCTGAGGGGCTGGGACAATGGAAACACCATTAACAGGGACAGGTAAATTAGAAAAAAAATGGCTAATTTTGGGTGAAAACTTTGTGTTTGGAGTAAATATCTTTGTTTTTAAATTTTCAAGATAAACCATTCAATGAAAGGTTAGATCAGAGAGAGAGATCAGGTCTCATGATAGAATTTTTTGAGTTGTCCTCATACAGATTATCATTGAAGCCAAGAAAATGAATGAGTCTTCTCCAATGAAACACAGCAAAAGTAAAAGAAGGTTAAAAAAGAAGTTATGGCTAGGGGGTTGGAAAGGAGAAGTTATAGAATCAAGAAGTTGGATATGAACTTATACTAGACATAAGTATTTTCGAAGTGTTACCTTTTCCCCCCAAAGGTAGTTTATTTAGGATTATTTGAGGCATGGAAAATCAAGAGTATAGAGGATGGGGAAAGTTCATTAGGTACATAAATTCTTATGGTCTATCCAAAAAGTTGTTTACTGGTGAAAAATTGAGATTGATCAATAAACATTGAAAATCAAAGGTTCTCAGAAAAGAGAGAAGGGAGAAGCATAGCAAGAAGCAGTGCCTATGAAGAATGAGAAATGGATGGGCTGGGGGCACAGGTGGGAGGATTAAGTTGCCTTTAGGTGGGATAAGACTTTTTGCTTTATGTGCTTTGGTGAGCTGGTGTGAAAATAAGGAAAATAGCTACCATGGTTGGTTCCTCACTATGTGTAAAATGTACTGAGAACACGACAGGTAATATGTCATTTAATCCACCAAATAACTTCATTGGTAAGTGGC
>JAHRIG010000593.1:0-61782 GCA_020311275.1 Eira barbara
GAATGCAAGTTGGTGCAGCCACTTTGGAGAACAGTGTGGAGATTCCTCAAGAAGTTAAAAATAGAGCTTCCCTATGACCCTGCAGTTGCACTACTGGGTATTTACCCCAAAGATACAGATGGAGTGAAAAGAAGGGCCATCTGTACCCCAATGTTTATAGCAGCAATGGCCACGGTCGCCAAACTGTGGAAAGAACCAAGATGCCCTTCAACGGACGAATGGATAAGGAAGATGTGGTCCATATACACTATGGAGTATTATGCCTCCATCAGAAAGGACGAATACCCAACTTTTGTAGCAACATGGACGGGACTGGAAGAGATTATGCTGAGTGAAATAAGTCAAGCAGAGAGAGTCAAGTATCATATGGTTTCACTTATTTGTGGAGCATAACAAATAACATGGAGGACAAGGGTAGATGGAGAGGAGAAGGGAGTTGAGGGAAATTGGAAGGGGCGGTGAACCATGAGAGACTATGGACTCTGAAAAACAACCTGAGGGTTTCGAAGGGGCGGGGGGTGGGAGGTTGGGGGAACCCGGTGGTGGGTACTAGGGAGGGCACGGATTGTATGGAGCACTGGGTGTGGTGAAAAAACAATGAATACTGTTACGTTGAAAAGAAATAAAAAATTAAAAAAAAAAAAAAGAAAATGATGCCCCATAAGAAATTTGAAAAATATTGTATTGTTCTGATACTTTCAAATAAATCGTCTTTACTTAAAAAAAAATGATATATACATTTTACCATGCATTTTTTTAAAATAGTACGATCATTTTGGAGATTTCTCTGGTACTACCTAATAAAGCTGACCGTAGGCAATGTGTTATGTCCTAGCTGTTCAGCTCCTAAGTAACCACACAAATTCACATATATAAGTACAGTTAATGCTAAAGTCTGTACAATATTGTTCATATAGCAAAATACATACTTTTCCAGACAAAAAAACTACCCAAATATTTATAACAAGTAAAATTGATGAATAAATTATACACATTCATATGGTAGACCACAACGTAACAATTAAATGATTGAATAACTACCAGATCCAAGAGCGTGGATAAAACACAGGAAAATGATGTTGAGTGAAAAGAAGCTAAACACAAAAGACTCTATACCATATGAGTCCATTTACATAAATTTAAAATCAGACAAAGCCAGACCATGATGCCAGAGGTGAGGACTGTGGTTACTTTGCAGGAGAGAGATGGGGGGTAACTGGCAAGGGGCCCAAGAGGGCCTTGTAGGGAGGTACGTGATATTCTACATTTCAGCCTGAGTGGGGATTGTATAGGTATGGTGTGTTCACTTTGTGAAATTACATGGAGCAACACAATCATGATTTGTATAATTTTTGTAATTTATACTTTAATAAATAAGTGTATTTGAAAAAAATGGGAGAATGGATGGGGGTGGTTTTTGTTGTGGTGGAAAGTGCAAGGGAACTATCCTCTTCGTGTGTTATCTTCCAAGGCAGGGATTTTCCTGAGCCCAACAAAATTTAAATGAACCATGAAAATAATTAAGTTCCCAAATACATAATGTTACTGAGGATCTATTTTCTTAACTTTGGAGGAATCTTCCAGACACATATAGCCCCAAACCGAGATTCATCTCTTTCTCTTTCCCTTTCTCTTTATTTTAGCATACCGATAAAACAAAATTTAGTATATTTTTATCTTGAATGGCATGTGTGGTATAAGCCACTTTTTGTGATATTCATTTCTCTCAAGTTGTCCCTCTTTCTTGCTTTCCACCTACCAACCTATCCTTTTGTTTCATAGGTGAATAACAAAGTATCTGAAGTGATTTTGAGCCAGTGTTGGAACCAGATAATTCTGGATGTTAAAATTGGTATAATTTATTGTTTTGCACTTATCTTTCCACATTGTCCTTGGTTTCTTTTATTAACAATCAATGTATTATAATAAATTGATGAAATCACAGGCCTATGTCTTTAAATTTATAATACCTAACCCTCTTACATTTTGTAAATGTAGCTACATGTTGTTAATTAAACCGTGTGTTCAATTTATACCCACCATTGAACACTTTAAAATCCTCAGCATCTATATGCTAGACTTTGTTGCTTTTTTCCCTTTTTTGGGGTTTTTATTTAAATTCTAGTTAGTTAGCATACAGTGTAATATTAATTTCAGGGGTAATTTTCTGTGTGTGAATTCACATTTATTTTTCTCAGTAGACCCACATTTTATTGGTTTCCAGAATTCTTCTTCCTTAACCTTGGAGTAATCTTCCATAAACAAATCTCTCTTCGGGTAAAGAGATCACTAACCAAAGATTTACCTCTTTCTTGATTCCTGCCCTTTATTTTATCATAGTCTAATAACATAAAACCTGGTACTTTGTATTTGAATAGCATGTGTGTTAGAAGCTGATTCTTGTAAAAATCATTTCTGTAAACTTATCTACCTTTCTTGCTATCCACCTGCTAGCCTATCAGTTTATCTCACAAGTGAAAACATAGATGTTTGTATGCAATGATTTTGAACCAGTAATTCTGAACATTGCAATTTGATATAATTTATTGTATCCATGTTCATATTTTCTTGTAGTGCTTGATTTTTTTAAAATAATTAACATGTTGTAATAAATGTGTAAAATAAATACCCTTTGTTTTTTAATTTGTATAAACCCCACACTGTTGTACTTTATAGAGTTGTAGGTTGTCAACCAAAGCACGTGACTGATTTCCACCTTGATTAAAAGTTTCAAAATCGTCAGCCATTACATGCTAGATTTTATTGCTTCTTCATTTTTTTTTGCTTCTCCAATTTTTTTAATTTACTTATTTATTTGACAGAGAGAGATAGATCACAAGTAGGCAGAGAGGCAGGCAGAGAGAGAGAGGAAAGCAGGCTCCCCGCTGAGCAGAGAGCCCGGTGTGGGGCTCGATCCCAGGACCCTGAGATCACGACCTGAGCCGAAGGCAGAGGCTTAATCCACTGAGCCACCCAGGTGCCCCTGCTTCTCCATTTTTTTAATGAAAGTTCACTTTCGTGAATTCACCTTTGTTTTTCTCATCAGGCCCACATTTTAACAGTTTCCAGAACTGGTACGTTTGAGGTTGTAACAGCAAAACCAGTTTTTTGTTTTTTTTTGTTTTAGCGAAACCAGTTTTTACACATGACTTCCTTGTTCTATGACCAAATCGGTTTCTATCTGTGGTTCTAGCTCACAGGGAATGGGGTCGGGCTTCTCTTTGCACTCCTCAGTCCAGGGAAAGGCCCCGATCCCAAGGGGGAAGACTCCTATGAAGGGCCAGGTTCTGGAGCACTGAGCACAGTACCACTGGCCACTCTGAGGTGGCATGCATGCATGTAGGACACGCCCATGTTCTCTCTTACAATACTAAGCTGCAAGCTGAGCCAGTGCCCACCGGTGAAGGCTGGGTGCTGCCATGTCACTCTCTCTTCCTGTCTTCCCACTGGAGCTTTGGGGCCGAGTCCTCGTCCTTGCACATTAGGGGTCAGTGGTGGTAAGATGCAGAATGAATCAAAGGAATTCTGCTTCATTCTTGAGCCCACGCCTGTGTGTAGAACCAGAAGGCTCTAAATGGAGGGGTACAGGGAACTAACCCAGTGAACAATATTCCAAACCCTTGTGTCTGTGCCTCATTTAGAGAAAGCTCCGGGAGAGGGCAGAGTGGCAGTGACGGGTAGGAGCAAGATGTCGTTTCATCCTCTGGACAAATACTAGTCCCCTACTGTCAGATTCTTACCAATAACTCCACACTTTCACATGCCTCTCACCCTACTGCAGATGGGAACCCAAATGTCATAACCCGCATTGAAATATCACATGTACCCATTTGAATAGACGTGGCCTCAGGCGATGCCATAGTCTCATCCAGAGACCGGCACTTGGTGTTTGCGGGCATGGTTGGCGGACTCAACCTATGAGAAGTTAAGGTAAATTGTCTGGTTAAGGACCCCTGCATTTTCAGTCATTCCCTCACACCTGCTTTTCCATCAGGGGCTCATGCACTAATGTCTGGTACCATGACATCAGTGTTCTTAACCTTAAACTGGTCCCACATAAGCAGGTTGTCCTCATTTAAGCCTCATTTTATCTCTCAGCACTTTGTTCTTGACATTTAGATTGTCCAAACTGGCAACACGTCCCATGGTTGAGTTACTGGCATCTGATATTTTTCAGATAGAATTGGCCACTTCAGGTCATATTTAGTAACTACTCCCACATATGTAAATAATTATCCATTTACTCTGGACACGATGTTACTTCATGTACCTCACATTTTACAGTTATCTGCAACGGGACAACACATAACCCTACTGCCTTTTTGAGAAATGCCTTTTGGCTGCCATTAAGTACTATATTGATAATACTCTGCACATTTCTTATCGTACCTGGCCCCCCTAATGGCCCCCCTCCCCTCTCCCCCCCAAAGAAGGATCTGATGGTAAAAGGGATCCAAGAATAACTTTTCCTTGATAACCACTTTCTGAACAAGCCTCACAAGTATGTTAGTAATCAGCCTCTCGGTTAAGTCTGTGTTACCTGCCCCAGGGCTGCCGTTTACCATCGGGAAGCCAACATTTCACTCTCATAAGTTCTCCTCATGTTTGCTTTCCTTGTCCTCCCCAAATAAAATCCACTGTGAGAGGACACGCACACACCCCCACACCATTACTCAAAGGTACCCAAAATGGGATCATTGTACATTTTTACCTCCCTCATGTCTCAGGAGAAGGGAGGGGAAGAACTAATGGCAAAACTAAGATCAGGATGTTAGGGTAGCTTCATATTAACATGTAAATGCTAAAATGTGGCTGTTTGTTTTCATTGAGTGTCCTTAGTCTAACACCACTTGCAAAAATGTGCTTGGGATCAAATGATCATGTTTACAAACCTTTTCATGGCTTTGGGACATTAAATTCTCTATTCCAGAGAGTACTCCAGAGGTTTGACATAATGAATTCCCAATACCAGCAGCAGGGCAACTTCTATCTGGAATTCCTTGTGTTGTCCCTGAGAGGATTCAATTCCTTCCCAGTGCCCCCACGATGGGGAATTCTCCATGGCATGTTACATGAAAGACTTGCTAAAATATTTCCTTTTTATTTTCTTCCTACAAATACAATGCACACGTCAGTGCGGCACATACCTTCACAGTATGTGCTTCCTATGCAGCCACCTGAATGCAGCTGGCTTCAGAATGAGGAGTGTGTTCTTGTTCATGTTTCTTCCCTGTAGCCTTATCACTGGTGAGATCTCAGCTACCAGCTTTTCACGAACAGCAGTGAGTGAGGCAGGACCTCTGCGGTCTTGGTTTTTACAAACAGCTCTAAATTTTTCGTGGCCCATGTTGAGAGATGATAGTGATAGAAAGAAAAGAGGGGAACTTCTGGAATTCATTATTTTGTTCACCACCCAGTAAGGTGTGTCACTGGGGAGAGGTGCTCCTTAACTTTTCTTCCTACCCCTTGCCTTTCTGCTTGTCACCCTGCTGTCCTATTTACTGCCCCTCTCCCCCCACCTCTCCCTCGTCTCCCCTAATTCCTCCCTCTCTCTTTGCTACTACTTCTCTCTCCCTCTTTCCTAAGTCTTTTCGGTCCTCCAACTGGTTTTTCTGCTTAGTCTCTCTTTCTCCCTTCCATCCTTTCCCCATGTTCCATATCTGGGTACCTTTCATGCATTTGCTCTCCCTCCCATACGCCTGTCTGCAGGAGCCACATCTGCAGGAAGACCGTGAATATATACATTCATATACCAATCCCTCTACCAATTCTTCCATCCTTTCCACTCAGTTTTCCAAGTCATTCATTTATTCGTTTATTCCTCCCACAGACATATTTGAGAGTCCATTATGTAACAGGCATTGGAATAGGCCCTCAGGACATACAGTGGAGAAGAAAACAGACAATGGCAACTTTCACCATGGGGCTTGGGCTGGAACGGGGAGACAGATGTTTCAGAAAGGCTCTCTCTAATGAATATAAACTTTTGTGACAAATACCGGAGTGGAGGAAGTTTTCAGGTACTAAGAGAAAGGAAAAGAGGATGAGTAATTTAAATTGGGGATAAAGTGGTTGGTCGCCAGAAAATGCCTTCATGAAAAAAGGATATTTAAGTTGAGACCTCAAAAATAAGCATGAGGTAGACAGATGAACAGGAGAGGAAAATGGCTTACCACTTCAGGGTCTCCAGGAATAGCACTCTAAACCTCCTGAGGCAGTCACAAGTATGATTCTCACAGGCCTAAGAGAAGGTCAGAATAGTTCAAGCAAAGGGACAGTGGGGATACTTTAGGGTCAGAGTTTGACAAAATCTTATTTCCAGCTCATATCACTGTTCTCGTGATTCTTTCAGGCCAGGCCCCTCACTTGTCATTCATTTATTTGATGCTCTTTGTTTGCATTTTCCACTCCAACTCTGTGTCTCTTACAGAGACAAGAAATCCAGTGTGTTTAATATGTATCATTTTCTTTATGCAACTGAAAAATGCATACAGTGAGGCACGTGTTCTTGGTGTACACAGTATTTGATATTTATACTTTATAAATTTGTAAAACGTGTAACATATATCCTCATCCCTTATCTTTTTTATTTTTTTATGGCTGCATTGAGTTAAAACTGACATACTGGAGACCCAGCAGACTTAATTAAAGTGCACCGTCTGGGCACGCCTGGGTGGCTCAGTCGGTTGAGCGCCCGACTCTTGGTTTTGGCTCAGGTGGTGATCTCATGGATCAGGGGATTGAGCCCTGCGTTGGGCTCTGCACTCAGCAGGGAGTCTGCTTGAAGATTCTCTCTCTCTGCACGTCATCCCCCTACTCTGGGGCACACACTCCCTCCCTCTCTCTCTCAAATTAACAAATGTAAATCTTTTAGAAGTAAAGTGTACAGTCTGATGATTTTTGTTATATGTACTTGTGAACCAATCATCATAGTCAAGATAATGAATATATATGTATGTATACGTATGTATGTGTGTGTATGTATGTATATGTATGTATACGTATATATTCATTATCTGTATGTATATGTATGTATACGTATATATTCATTATCTATTCAATACCAACAACCAAAAATATCCTTGTGTGCCTTTGAAAGCCATCCTGCCCTCCTCATGCCCTCATCACCAGGCAACCATTGAACTGATTTCTGTCACTATAGATTAATGTTCATTTTCTAGTATTAATAAGTGTAATTATACCACATGTGTTCTTTTTGGGGGGCAGGGGATCTTCTGCCTTCTTTCTAGTATTATATTTTCAGATTTATTCACGTTGCTGTATATATCAATAATTCATTCCTTTTCAATGGCTTATGACATTGTATGGATATACCACAATTAGATCATGTCCCTGTTGATGGACATTTGGTTTGTCTCTGGGGTTTTGTCTATTAGAAATAAAATTGCAAGGAACATTCATAAGTACACTTTTTGTAGAAATAGATTTTCCTTTTTTCTGTGTATGCCTTGGAGTGGAATGGCTGGGTTGTATGGGACATGTATATTTAGCTAGATAACTACCAAACTATTTTCTGAAGTGTTTGCTTTATTTTACATTTCCACCACCAGTGTATGAGCATTCCAGTTGCTTTGTACCATTTGTTATGGTCAGCTATTTTATTTCAGTCATGCTAGGGTGTCCACACAGTTTTAAATTGTGGTTTTAATCTGCATTTCCCTAATAATAAACGATGGTGAGCATGTTTCATGTGTCTACTTGCCACCTGTATTACTTCTTTATTGAGGTAGTCTGTTGAAATATTTTGTCCAGTTTTTTAGTTTTTTAGTTGGGTATTTATTTTCTTATGATTGAATTGTAAGAGTTCTTTATATAGTTGAAACGTGTCCTGTGCTGGATATATATATATTTTTCTAAGTACTTCATCCCAGCCTGTGACTTTCTCTTTCATTTTCAAAACAGTGACACTTGAATACCAAAAAAAATTTTTTTTAATTTTGGTGAGGTCAAATTTACCCATTTTTTTCTTGTATAGTTTGTGCTTTAGACATCCTATTTTGAAAAACTTTATCCAAATCAAGCACACTATGAAGGTCATAATTTCCTATGTTTCCTTGTAGGATTTTAAGAATTTTAACTCGCATTTAGGTTTTCCATCCATTTCCAGTTTGTTTTTGCTTATGGTGTCAAGTAAGAATAGAAGTCTCTCTTTCCTCCTTCCTTTCCTTTTCTTTTCTTCCTTCTTTCTTTCTTTCTTTCTTTCTTTCTTTCTTTCTTTCTTTCTTTCTTTCTTTCTTTCTTTCTTTCTTTCCTTCCTTCCTTCCTTCCTTCCTTCTTTCTTTCTTTCATCTTTTTTTCTTTCTCTTTTCTTTCTTTTTTTAAATTAAAATTTATTTTATAATATTAGTCACCATACCGTACATCATTAGTTTTTGATGAAGTGTTCCATGATTCATTGTTTGTGTATAACACTCAGCGCTCCAGGCAATTTGCGCCCTCCTTAATACCCATCACCGGGCTCACCCATCCCCTCACCCTCCTCCTTCTAAAACCCTCAGTTTGTTTCCTGGAGTCCATAGTCTCTCATGGTTCATCTCCCTCTCCGATTTCTCTCTCTCTCTCTCTCTCTCTCTCTCTCTCTCTCATATGGCTATTTCATCTTTTCCACCACAATGATTTGAAAAGATTATTTTTTCCCCATTGAATATCCTTGGCACATTTTTGAAGAAGCAATTGACTATATACTTGTGTGTATTTGTACCTGGAATCACTATCATGCTCCATTGTCCTGTCGTCAATCTTTATGTCAGCAGCAAACTCTCTTGATTATTGTAGCTTCATAATAAGTGTTAATTTTTTTCTTTTTAAAGTTTTTATTTAAATTCCAGTTAGGTAACACAGAGGACAGTATTTGTTGCAGGTGTACAACATAGGGATTCGACAGTTCCATGCAACTCCCGATGCTCATCACAAGGAGCGCCCTCCTTAATCCAGATCACCTAAAATATAAAAATGTTGAAATCTGACAGTATAAATCTTTCGATTTGGTTTTTCCTTTCCAGAATTGTTTTAGCTATTCTAGGTGTTCTTCATTTCCTTATAAGTTTCAGAAACCGTTGGTCAATTCCTACCAAAACCCTGATGGGATTCTTATCGAGATTGTGCTGAGTCTATTGATGAATCTGCGGAGATTTAACTCTTTAACATTATCTGGTCTTTGATGTCATGAACATAGTATATCTCTGCATTTATTTAGGGCTTCTTTAATTGTTTTAATTGTTTTCAGCAATATTTTAATGTTTTCAGGTGTGCTTGCTTCGGCAGCACATATGCTAAAATTAATGTTTTCAGGTAAAATGTTGCACGTGTTTTGCCAGATCTATACCTAAACAATTCATAGTTTTAGGCTATTGTAAATGGTATTTTTGCTCTTGCAAATGGTATTTTAAAATTCATTTTCTCGATGAATAATATTGATAATTATTGATAATATGCACTTATAAACTTTAAAAGAAAGATCCTTGATGACAATTTTCTCATTCCTGATATTGGTAACTCGTGTCCTCTCTCTTGTATTCCCCTAATCATTCTAGATAAAGGCTTATCGATTGTATTGATACTCTTTTTAAAAAAAGATTTTATTTCTTTGAGACACACACACAGAGAGAGAGAGAGAAGGAGCAGGGGGAGCAGAAGGAGAAGGAGAAACAGGAGCAGAGGGAGAGAGAGAAACAGACTCCCTGCTGAGCAGGGAGCCCAATGCCAGGCTGAGGCTCTATCCCGGGACTCCCAGGATCATGACCTGAACCACAGGCAGAGGTTTTACTGACTGAGCCACCCAGGCACCCCGTTTGTATTGATATTCTTAGAGATCAGATTTAAAGTGTTTTATTTTCTCTATTGTCTAGTTCGGTGACTTCTGCACTTTCCCTTGTTTCCTTTCTTCTGCTCTTTCGGTCTCCGTTGTTTCTGCATTTTTGTTTCTAAGTACTGAAGTTAAGGCCATTGATTTGAATTCCGGTTTTTATATATAGGCATTTTTGCTCTATAAATTTGTTTCTAAGGACTGCTGTAAATGCAGCCTGCTAATTTTAGCAAGTTGTACTTTAATTTTCATTCAGTTCAAATTACTTTCTAAATTTCTTTTTTATTCCCTCTTTCACCCATCTGTTATCGAAGAATGTATTCCATATTTTCCAAGTATTTTTGAAATATTACAGATACTTTTGTGTTATCTACTTCTAATTTAATCCCACTGTCCTCTAGGAAAATCTTTCGGGTGATGCTAATCCTGTCAAATGTAGTAAGACTTATTTGTGGCCTGGAATATACTGTCTATCTTGGTCAATTTTCATGTACACGTGAAAGTAGTGTGTGTTCTTTGTTGGGGAGAGTGTTCTAAGACGTTAATTAGATTAATTTGGGTGATAGTGTTTTTCAGTCTATACACTTACTTTTTCGTCAATTTGTTCAGTTGTTGAGAGGAAAGACTTAAAATCTCTGACCCTAATTAATTGTGAGTCTTTCTTTCTTTCATGTATTTCCAAACTCTGTTTGTAGGTGTATAAACATTTAGAATTTTTACATCTACCTGAAGAATTGGCCGTTTTAGCCGATTACCAATATAAAGGATCTTCTTATACATGATCCTCTCTATCCCTGCTGATATATTTTGTTCTGAAAATCTGCTTTGTCTGATATTAATATATCCAGCACAGCTTTGTTATAGTTACTGTTAGCATGATCTATCTTTTCCCATCCTTTTACTTTTAACCTCTGTGCACCTTTATATTTAAAGTGGGATTTACACAATGTGTAGCTGGATCTTATTTTTAAAATCCATGCCCTGTGTCATCAGGGAAATACAAACTAGAACAGTGAGATGCCCCTGCACACCTATGAAAATGGCCCAAATCCAGAACGGTGGCAATACCAAATGCCGGCGGGGATGTGAAGCAACAGGAACTCTCCTTCATTGCTGGTAGGAATGCAAAATAGTAAGAACGCTTTGGAAGACAGTTTGACAGTTTCTTACAGAACTACATCTACTCGGACCATACAGTACAGCTATATGGATCGTGTCTTGGTATTTACCCAAATGAGCTGAATGTCCACACAAAAATCTCACATGTATGTTTATTCATAATTGCTTCATTCATAATTGCTAAAACTTGGAAACAACCAAGATGTCCTTCAGTAGGTGAATGAATAAATGAACTGTGGCACACCCAGACAACGGAACAGTATTCAGCATGAAAAAGAAACGAGCCATCAAGCCATGAAAAGACATGTAGGAAACTTACTTAAATGCATATGACTCGCTGAAAGAAGCCAATCCGAAACGGCTACATACTGCACGATTCCAACTATATGACATTCCGAAAAAGGCAAAACTATGCAAACAGTACTAAAAAAAAAAAAATCAGTAGTTGCTTGTGGTCAGGGGGGAGAGAGAGAGGAGTTTGTATGTGGAGCACAGAGGATTTGGGGAGGGGGGTGGGGGCGGCAGTGAAACAATTCTGTATGATACTATAATGGTGGATACATGTCATTATATATTTGCTCAAGCCTACAGAATGCACAAAACCAACAGTAAACACTGATGTAAATTGTGGACTTTGGGTGATAATGATGTATGGATGTAGATTCATTGATTTTAAGAAGTATACCTGTCTGGTGCAGGATGTTGGTAGTCGGGGACGCTGTGTCTGTTTTGGGCAAGAGGTTTATGGGATGGCTCTGTACTTCCTGCTCAGTTTTGCTGTGAACGTAAAAGTGCTCTAAAAAATAAAGTCTATTTTAAGAAAAAGGACTCCAAATTGTCAATCTCTACATTGTAATTGGTGAATTAGACCATTTGTATTTAATACCGTTATCGATATGGTTGGACTTAAAGCTATCATGCTACTTGTTTTCTACTTGCTCATCTATTGTCTTATTGCTTTCCCCTTTTAGGATTTATTTCAAATTAAGTGAGGAGGTGCCTGGGTGATTCAGTCGGTTAAGGGTCCAACTCTTGATTTCGGCTCAGGTCATGATCTCAGGGTCATGAGATCCAGCCCTGTGTGAGGCTCCATGCTGGTTGTGGAGCCTGCTTCAGATGCTCTCTCTCCCCCTCTCTCTACCCCTCCCCCTTCCCAAGCACTCTCTCTCTCTCAGAATGAATGAATGAATAGTAAAGTGAGCATTTCATGATATCATTGATCTCCCATGTAGGCTTATTAACCATAATTTTTTGGATAAGTCCATTTGGGTTTATACTTGCCACTTCTTTAAGTTGCCTCGGTCTACCGTCAAATAATATTGTACTACTTCACCTGTAGAATTAGTCTTACCACAATATACTTACATTCTCCCCAGTCCCTGTGTTATTATTGTCCAAGAAATTAATAATTCCACATAATTTATACTCCACAATGCATTGTTATGAATTTCTGTTTACACTCTGAATTAATTCATAAGGAATTAAAAAAAAAAAAAAACATTCTAGGGGCACCTGGGTGGCTCAGTTGGTTAAGTGACTGCCTTCGGCTCAGATCATGATCCTGGAGTCCTGGGATCGAGTCCCATATCGGGATCCCTGCTTGGCAGGGAGTCTGCTTCTCCCTCTGACCCTTCCCTTTCTCATGCTCACTCTCATTCTCTCTCTCTCTCTCTCAGATAAATAAGTAAAATCTTAAAAAAAAGAAAAAATGAACATTCTATTACTATCATCATATTTAGCATCTCCAGTATTGATTATTCATTTCTATAGAACATATTTACATTTACTGCCATTTTTCTTGTACCTGAAAGGCATCCTTTAATATTTCTCATAGTGCATACCTAATGATGATGAATTATTTCAACTCTGGTAAGTATGAAAAAACTCTTAATTCAACTTCACTTTTAAAAAAATATTTTTACTTATTTATTTGAGAGCGAGGGAGTGCAAGAGTACAAGATGATGAGCAGGGGGAGGGGCAGAGGGAGAAGCAGACTCCCCGCTGAGCAGGGAGCCCAAGGCTGGGCTCAATCCCAGGACCCTGGGATCATGACCTGAGCTGAAGGCAGAAGCTTAAGGGACTGAGCCACCCAGGCACCCCCCCACTTCACTTTTAAAAGATATCCATTGATATCTCAAATTCTGAGTTGACAGTAATTAATTATTTCACTATTATAAAAATGGTATGCCACTTTCTTATAACGTGCACTGTTTCTGATGAGAAGTTCTCTGTAATTCTTACCTCTGGTCCTGAATGATTCTATATTTTTTCTGGTCTCCCACTTCCTTAGGAGTGAGGGGGATCCGACCGGAAGAATGCCATGAATACACACTATGTGATATCTGTGCCTAGTCACTTCGGTAGATCTTCGATGCATGCATAGCAAAGTAAACACTTCTTAAAGCCATTCCGTGAAAAAAAATTCAGATTTAAGAAAAATTTTATACCATCGTGCCTCTAGCCATGATGGATTTACAGGAACCCGATTTACTCTCCCACCTAAATATCTGTAAACCAAAACAATTATTGTGCTTTACCTCACGGCACCACAGGCAACTCAGGACAGCGATCCCTGAGAGAAGGGAAACTAACATGGAGAGCCCTCAGATTGCCCAACTCCTCCAACTTCTTGCCTGGATAGAGTTTACAGGCTACAGCACGGGGAGATTGGAAACAGAGCCCAGCGGAGGACCTGAGTAAAGGAGACAGAGTTGAGGATTCGGAGAGGCCAACATGACTAGAATTTGCTGGAAGGAAGGGAGGGGAGAGCCACACGGAGAGGTAGTTCCAGAGAGCTGCGGACGTTTCTTCGGGGTGCAGTGTGTGAGCAAGGGGGAGTGGTAGGGACTTCCATTTTCTGCAGTGAGTAGTTGTGTGGGTAATGGTGCCACTTACTGAGGTGGTGAAGATGGGAATTTTAAAAACAAGAGAGACAGGGAGTGTGAGTGTGTGGGAGGAGGAGGTTTACCAAGTGACTGGTTCTAGACAGACTCACCATGAAGAGCCCTCGAGACATCCACGCAGAGATGTCAGGTACGAGAATGAATAGACGGCTCAGGATCTCAAAGGTGAAGTTCAAACTGGGGCTGTAGATTTTGGAGTTATTAGCATATTAGCATAAATAGTTATATAGCAGAGAGAGAGAGAGACAGAGAGAGAGAGAGAGAGGCTTATATAAAAATAAATGTAATGAAAGCCCACGTCATCAGAAAAAAGACGTAGCTATATATGGTGATGGATGGTAACTGGACTTACTGCAGTGATCATCTCATAATATATAAAAATTTTGAATCATTATGTTGTACACCTGAAACTAACATAAGGTTAGTTGTCAGCTATATCTCAATTTTAAAAAGGAGAAAGCAAGAAAAAACTAAATAATAAAGCAAATAGCAAAACGAATATGAGTCCACTATGGCTTTTGTAAAAAGCACAGGTTCAGTTTGAGATGGGAACATAGTATTTTCTACTAGCACTGAGCAGTCTGTCAAGGCTTTCATTTCTAGGGTCTGATCACCTCCCACGGAAACGTGTTACACAGGAAGGGCTGAAGAGATGCAGGCTGCTGACAGCGGAGGTTGCTATGCAACAGCTGAGGAAAGCCATCCAACCAGCCAGAATTGATATTGGTCACTGGAGAGTAAAAGCTGTGGTCCTAGCAATAGCTTCCATTCATGCACATTCATGGAGTCCTGGAGAGGCTGACTTTAAAAACAAATATAAAAGCCCACCATGGTTTTTGTAAAAAGCACAGGTCCAGTCGGAGTTGGAAACATAGCATCTTCTCCCTCCAAAGCAGTTCCTCCAGTCATTCTGGAAGCATAGCAGCCTGGGTTGGGTTGGGTAAGTAAGTGCTTCCTGTGCTTCCCATCTTTGCATATTGAGAAACCGGGCTCAGAGACGTCCAGTGACCTGGGCAGGCTCACACAGCTAGCAACAGACTGGCCAGGCACCCCATCCCTGGAGTTCTGAAGACCAGCCCAGCTTCTTTCCACAAGACCACAGCTGCCCCAAGCCCCTGCCCTGGAAGGAACCCCGGGGCAAACACTTACTCTGAATCGGTCGGGGCTCGCCATGGCTCAGACTCACAAGTGCCTGATTGTCCTGGCTGCTCCAGCAGGCACCAGGAAGGCCTCGGGGGCAGCCTGTTTGTGTCGCTCACAGCGAAGAGGCCTGACAGTTGGGGCAGGGAGTGGATCCCAAGGAGCAATTCTCACGCCTGGATGGACCCACCTGGAGTAGGCGAGCGGCGTCTCTACCTGTGTCCTGGATGCAGAGCATGAGCTTGGGTCTCAGAGAGCACAAACTTCGCTTGTTTGGGACAGGTGTTGGCAGGGCAGAAGAGGGGCGTATGTGTGTGTGTGTGTGTGTGTGTGTGTGTGTGTGGTTTGGGAGGAGTAGGTCTGTCGCTCAAACTGGAGAAGGGAGCCTGCCTCCGTCCCCAGGCCAGCACTATTGGGACATGGGGTTTGGAGTCGGGGAGATTCCGGCCCACATTTTGCATTTTCTGTTGACTGGCTCTGTGGCCTTAGCTGTTCCTGCAGTGTGTCTGTGCCTCAGCTTTCTGATCTGTAAAATGGGGATGCTGACATCTGCCTCCCAGGGTTGCTGTGAGAGGAAGACCAGCCCCAGCACCGAGAGTGCTGTGGTGCCCAAGCCGCATTAAGAGCAGCTGGGGAGGGGTGCCTGGGTGGCTCAGTGGGTTAAGCCTCTGCCTTTAGCTCAGGTCACGATCTCAAGGTCCTGGGATCGAGCCCCGCATTGGGCTCCCTGCTCAGCAGGGAGCCTGCTTCCCCCTCTCTCTCTGCCTGCTGCTGCCTACCTGTGATCTCTCTGTCAAATAAATAAAAAAATCTTTAAAAAAAAAAAAAAAAAAAAAGAGCAGCTGGGGAAGCAAATGTTCCCAGGGTGTCTGGGGGCCACAGAGATGGATAGTGCTGGGGAACACAAAGGCAAGTGTCATCCCCTGGCCATTTCCATTCCCTTTGTTGCAGTTAGAGACCCAGCTAGAGACCTCCGTGTCTGTGACCTAGGGGTCATGCTGGGGAAGCCAGGCATAGTGTACCTCAGACCACACTGGAGGAGCTTAGCGGGAACCGGGAGGGCAGGGGAGGGAAGTGCGAGGATCAAGGGTAGATGATTGGGTGGTCCAAGGGCACCACAGGCTGTGAGTGCGCGCGCCTCGGGTCAGAGGAGGGGTGAGGGGTATCTGGAGGGAAGGAGAAAAAGCCCCCCACCCCCCCCACCCACACGCGGAATCGCATGCGCACTGGGGACTTGGTGGAGAGGGCTTTTGTTGGGAAAGCGGGCGGGCTGGAGGGGTCCGCGCATGCGCAGGCTGCCCGGCCGCGGGGGGGTGCGCGGAGAAAAGGGGCGGGGTGGTCGGAGCTGCTGTGCTGGCAGCAGTAGGCGAGGGCGCGGCTGCGGGGTTCCTGGTGCTGAGGACGGACGCCATTGGAGCCCCAGGGAAGGTAAGGACCCAGCAGCCTCAGAGCGGACCGGGAGAGGGCGAGTGGAACCCGGCACGCTGCGCCCTCCCCACCCCCACCCCCGGATCTGAACAAAGCCCAGGCACTCGGAACCCGACCCTTCTTAGACCCACGGTCTAGGTAGGACCCTCCCCCGCCCCCTCGCCGCCCTCTCCCGGCTGGAGACGCAGGACTCTCTGATCCGAGCCCTACTTACACCGGAGCCTAGGATCCGAACCCCTTCAGCAGACCCGCGTGCTGCCTGCTGAGCTCCCTTAGAGCGGCGGCCCTACCCCCACCCCAACCACTCCTAGATCACTCCCAACCAGCTGACCCCGTTGCCCCTTTCCTGGAGTTGCAGTCCTGGGGTTTGAGACCTCCAGCGCTCCAATCCATGCCTCACCTGGTCGGAGCCCCTAACGCCCCCCACCCGCCCCCACCCCTTAGAGCTCCTCCTGTATGAGCCCAACCCAGACCTGAATCAGCTGAATGCCCCCGCCCGGACCTAGCCAGAGGGTCTCTGGATTCAGTTTCCCATAAGCTTTTCCGGGCCCCTGTTGTCTAAGCCCTCTTGTGTCATCTGCTCCCCTTTCATCGTTAAATCAAAGCCCTTTGTTTCTCCCTGTCTCCATGCACATCCCCTGTGGGACTCTTCAGACCCAAGCCCGCCAGTCCGCCCCCTATTCAAATGTAGCTACTGGGATGGGGAGCCTGCCCATCCTAAACTCCCCTTTAAGGCCGGGTCTCCTCCGACCACCTCTCCCCCTCTCCTAGAGCTCTGTCTCTGACAGACTCTAACCCAACAGATACCCCGCCTCCCCGCGAAGCCCCCCCCCCCCGCCTCCTCCCCCGCCTTGTACTGCCTAGTAACCTGATGATTGCCGGCCCCCCCCACCTCCTGAGAGATCCCACCTCCCACTGGATCCCGCCCCCTCCCCCTCCCCCTGAAGAGGCCTTACCCTCCCTCCCAGGCTGAGCTCTCTTCTCCTTGGGACCCCCAGCATGGCTGAGGGAAGCTACCGCGTGGAATCCGAAGCCTACAACGTTGAAGACATGGATGAGGGTAGTGATGAAGTCGGGGAGGAGGAGATGGTTGAAAGAAACGACTATGAAGAGTTAGGTGCTTTTGGAGGCTACGGCACCTTCACCAGCTTTGACATCCGTATCCTCAGAGCCTTTGGGAGCTTGGGCCCAGGCCTTCGCATCTTATCGGTGAGGCCCCTTGGGGGCCACCTGCTGGCCCTGGGCCTTCTGCCCCCTCCCCCCCCCCCCCCCAAGAAGCGGCGGGGGGGGGGGGGGGCGGGGGATGAAAGGGGGGGTTGAGGGGGGGAAGGAATGCCCAGCTTCCCCAGCCTTCCCTCTCCTGCTCAGAGAAGGGGGGCTTGGGAAGGTTTGGGGGGCGGGGTGGGAGCTGGCTGCAGGGAGGAGGCTGGCCAGCACAGGGAAGCATCATGAGAGCACACAGAGCTGTCTGCCTTCCCCTACCCTTCTCTCTGGCTTTACAGAATGAGCCCTGGGAACTGGAAAACCCTATGCTGGCTAGGACTCTGATGGAGGCATTTCAGCTGGATCCAGAAACACTTGCCAATGAGGCTGCTGCCCATGCTGCCAACGTAGCCCGCGCAGCCGCCTCCAACCGTGCTGCTAGGGCCGCCGCCGCTGCTGCCCGTGCCACCTATAATCAGGTGGTCGCTAACCGCCCGGTGGCCACAGACCAGGCTTCAGGAGAAGATACCCAGCCCATGACCTATGCGGCCCAGGCTCACGCAGCTGCCCCCGAGACAACCCGTGCTGCTCCATTGCCCCCTTCCTCCCAGATGCTAGTCAACAGTGAGATGGCCGCCCCGGGGGCTCCGGCAGCGTCCACTCAGCCCCAGCCAGTCTCCCAGGCCCAGGAGGCCACTACTGAGGGCCCCAGTACCGCCTGTGCTCTCGCTCAGGCTCCATGTGCTATTGAGATGGATGCCACCCGGCCCAAGACGGCTTTCCTGGGTCAGAACGATGTCTTTGATTTCATCCAGCCAGCAGGTGTCAGTGGCATGGCCTTTCCACACCCCAAGAGACCCGCCCCGGCCCAAGAGGCTGCCCCAGAGGGCCCCAGTGCTGCCTCCTCGGGGGTGCCCCAGGCAGCACCTGCCAGGGAGGGGGCAGCCACCCGGCCCAAGACGACCAAGTCCGGAAAGGCTCTCGCCAAGACTCGGTGGGTGGAGCCTCAGAATGTTGTGCCAGCAGCTGCCACCAAGGCCAAGATGGCCCCGAGCATCCCTGAGCCTGAGGGTGCAGCTGCCCCCGCTCAGCACAGTGCTGAGCCCTGGGTCAGGATGGGAGGCAAGAGGACCAAGAAGGTAAGACCTCCCTGCTATCTCCCATCCCCCCTTGCTCCCCTCCGTTCTCTGCTCAGTCCTCATCCCTGCCCCCTCCTCCCCCATCCCCTCCCCTCCCCTCTCCCCTTCTCTCAGCTTGTGCATGTTTGTCCAACCCAAGTGCAGTAGCGTGCTTTGACTGCACAAAGTCTCTGCCCTCAGGCCTGGAGGGAGAAGAGGTTGGCTCAGTGCCGGGCACGTAGTAAGCACTCAGCACACGTCATCTGCTGTTTGTACTACTTGATTTCCAAGCACCTGCTCTGGTTAAGATGTGTGCTGGGCACTTTTGCACGGCGAACCTGGTAGCCCTGGGTCTCTCCTCCCTCTCACGCTATAGTCCAAGCACCTGGATGATGAATATGAGAGCAGCGAGGAGGAGAGAGAGCCTCCTGCGGTCCCACCGACCTGGAGAGCGTCGCAGCCCCCATTGACGGTGCGGGCTCAGATGGCTCCCCGGCCCCCAATGGCCCCGAGGTCCCAGGTACCCTCAAGACACGTACTGTGCGTGCCACCGCGCAACGTGACCCTTCTGCAGGAGAGGGTAAGAAACCTGCCTTTCCCCCATCTCCCACCTCTCCTCTCCTGTGGGCCAGTTCTTGGAGGTCACCCATGACTTGATCTCCCTGTGCGCTGCTCCTGTTTTCCCAGGCAAATAAGTTGGTGAAATATCTGATGATTAAGGACTACAAGAAGATCCCCATCAAGCGCTCAGGTAGGCAACCCGGGCCCCCTCCCCGAGCTCTGCCCTTCCATTGTCCCATCTGGCATCAGATGCCTCCACCCAGCATGCCCAGCTGATCGCCGCATTTGCACAGTAAGGGGGGTGAGGGTGGGGTCCCCAACGGTGCTCCCCTCAGCAGAGCTGACCGAGGGGCTGCTGCAGCTCTTTGGCCCCTGCTCAGCCCAGGTGCTCTCTCCACCTCTCTCACGTCCTGCAGACATGATGAAGGATGTCATCCGAGAATACGACGAACATTTCCCCGAGATCATTGAACGAGCAACATACACCCTGGAAAAGGTGGGCGAGTGCCTGGGCAGCTCATTTTGGTGCCAGAGCTGCAGGGGAGCCTTGAGCCCTGCAGCTCCTTGAGCCCCCCTTTCAGTACTACCTGCTCTGGGAAAGCTTCCGTAGCTCCTCCTCCTGGGAGCACCCACTGCATACTTCCTTCCCCGGAGGGTCCCTCTCCCTCGGGTTCTTTCAGTGTCCCTTGTCTCCCGAAGTGGGTCCTGTTGCTTTGGCCAGTGCCAGAGCTCCCACAAGGCAGTCCCTCTGCAGCCTCTCTTCTTGAGTCTTCCCCGTGACTTCGGGGTCCCTGCTGAGGGAAACTTCTAACGGGGAACAGAGGGACTGCCTGCAGGACAGGCAGTGTGGCTTTCTGCTCTCATGCTATTTCCTCCCCCATGTAGAAGTTTGGGATCCACCTGAAGGAAATTGACAAGGAAGAACACCTGTACATTCTCGTGTGCACACGGGACTCCTCAGCTCGCCTCCTGGGAAAGTAAGAAAGGGCAGGAGGGTTGAGGCCTTCCTCACTGGTGCCTCCCCCTCCCCTTCTTCTCAGAGAAATGGGAAAACAGGGCCTTGGTGCCTGGCACAGCTCCCACCCACCTTTAGTGGTGCCCAGTGATTAGGGGATGAAAGGGGAAGTGGCCTGGAGTGAAGCCTTGCTGCTCTCAGGGCTCCCCCTGACCCCCACCCCCACCCCACCCCACCCTCCCACCCCACTACCACACCACCCCGTCTTCCCAGGAAAGCAGGCTCCTTGTTGCCTGCCTCTTCCTGCTACGTGCCTGGTCTGGGCTTGGCAGAGTGGTCCTGGGGGAAGGAGGCTTCCCGTCCAGTGTAACTCCTGATGCTCAAAGGGCCGGGGAGGTCTGGATGCCCCCTCTAGAGGCTGGCGCTGTTGCCAAGTGGTTGCTCCCCGCCTGAACCCACGTGTTTGCATCCACATTTGAGGCCTGAAGCGATTCAGTCTCAGACAGAGGAATGAATGGTCTGGATGAGAGAGCAAGCCATATGTAGAGTGGGAAGAACCACCGGTCGCCCAGCCATCTGGGAAGAGCTAGTTGGGTGAGCCAGCCCTAGTCCCGGGGGCAAACGGCTGCTGGACAGGATCTCTCTTTCTACACCTTTAGGACCAAGGACACTCCCAGGCTGAGCCTCCTCTTGGTGATTTTGGGAGTCATTTTCATGAATGGCAACCGTGCCAGCGAGGGTGAGTGGCTGGGTCCGCAGCTGGGGGGTTGCCCACAGTCAGCTTCGTGTGCTGAAGTCTCGTGGCTCTTCTCCCCTCACAGCTGTCCTCTGGGAGGCACTGCGCAAGATGGGACTGCGCCCTGGGTATGATTGGGCTCTCGGCTTCCGCCCCTCAGCGTTGTCCTTGGGCACCACTGGCCCTGGGATGGGATTAGCTTGGGGGCCTAGTGCAGGGGAGTGGACGTCCTGGACTGGGTAGGGCGCAGAAGGTCTCACCAGGGTGCATGGGGAAATGGTCCTGAACTCTCAGCCCCTCTCTGCTCCATGTCCCCTCTCTGTCCCCAGATGAGATCCAAGAGAACCCATCAGAATTCCAGTCACAGCCTTGCCTAGGACATCCCTGACATGTGTGGCCCTGTGACCCCTGCTGCCATCCCAGGCCTCTATGGGGATGCCCCTGCCCCCCCCCACCCCCCCGCTACAGGCTGGGAAGCTCTCCGCCCTGCTAGGGAGTGCTCCTGCCCCCATCTGGGCACTGCCACTGTCTGTAGTTATGGCTTCCTTTCCTGGCCTTCAGGGTGAGGCACCCATTCCTTGGAGATCTGAGGAAGCTCATTACGGAGGATTTTGTGAAGCAGAAGTAAGTAGTGGCCAAGTTAACTTTGTCTCACACTCATGCGTTCCTCGTGGGCTGGTCTGGCTGCGCAAGCCATTCCCCGTGCCAGATCTTGGCACCAGAGGGATAGGTGTCTCTGGTGTGAGGGTGGGCGGGGTATGTGAGTGTTGGCAGGGATTAGAATTCCAGCGCAGCCTTGGGGAAAAGGAGTCGAAGTTGACAGAGTATTAGAACCACCCTGCCATTTGGTACCTGCCCCGCGGGCTGCAGGAGAATTTCTCCTGCTTTCCATCCCAGGAACCTGGGGCTCAGAGAGCGGAAGTCTGAGTATGGCCCTGGCTAGTAAGGGGCCCATTGGGTCCTGGAGCCCCGTGCTCCAAACGTTCTGGTCAGGCCCACCCTGTCCTAGGTCCTTGGAGAACACACAGGTGCACTCACACAGGCACACTTGCACATGCCCACGTGCACGCAGACGCGCGCAGGCGCGCACACACAGAGTGGAGAGCATGCACGGAGTGTGCCGCTTTTCTCCCCTTTACGGTCCTCTTCTATGGTGGACTGTCCCAGGGTTCCACTAGGCCGTGGGTGGAGGCCTGTGATGGAGTGTGCTCATAGCAGGGGGCCTGAAGAAGTGGCTCCTGTGCTTACAACACACCGGACGGGAATCTGGGTTCGTTATGACAAGGGGTGTGAAACTTGTGGCCTTCCTGCGAACAGATACCCGACACGTGTCCCACCCCGCACCTCGACGTGGCTTCTTTGTAGGCCTCAGTCCTGGAGGCAGAAACCCCAGGAGTGAGCGTGGGAGTGAGGCATGGGCTGGAGGGCCGGGCCGGTCCTCCCTCAGGAGCTGAGCTGCAGTATCGGGGCTGGGCAGGGGCTACCTGGGAGCCCTTGGTGCAGCGACAGGTCTGCCTGGCTGGAAGCAAACCGTTTCTCTTCCTCTTGCACCGAGGTACCTGGAATACAAGAAGATCCCCAATAGCAGCCCACCCGAGTATGAATTCCTCTGGGGCCTGCGAGCCCGTCACGAGACCAGCAAGATGAGGGTGCTGAGATTCATCGCCCAGGTAACAGAGGGCCTCTGTTCGGGGCCCGGCGGTGGGGTGTGGGTTTGGTACTTGCCATACCTTCTCTGGTTCTTGGCTATGGCCTCCTCCTCAGGCCGTTGGTCCGGTGAGGATCTGGACAGGTTCCTAAGTCGGTAACTTAGGCAAGTTCTCAGGTGTCGTAAGTGTGAGGGATGGGGTGAGGTCCCGGGGCTGGCACGGAGTCATAGGAGAGTCGGATTCCAGTGGTCTTGACTTTTTTTTTTTTTAAAGATTTTATCTATTTATTTGACAGACAGAGATCACAAGTAGGCAGAGAGGCAGGCAGAGAGAGAGGAAGCAGGCTCCCCGCCGAGCAGAGAGCCCGATGCGGGGCTCGATCCCAAGACCCTGGGATCACGACCTGAGCCAAAGGCAGAGGCTTTAACCCACTGAGCCACCCAGGGCGCCCCTGGTCTTGACTTTTGTCCCGTGCACCGCTCACGGGAGGGTGGATGGCTGGAAGCAGGCGCTCAGTGAACGTGGGGTAGCTGTGTGGGTGGGGTAGCTGTGCGGATGGCGTCTGTTACTCTACCGCAGAATCAGAACCGAGACCCCCGGGAATGGAAGGCTCATTTCCTGGAGGCCGTGGATGATGCTTTCAAGACGATGGACGTGGATATGGCTGAGGAACATGCCAGGGCCCAGATGAGAGCCCAGATGAACATCGGGGATGAAGCTCTGATTGGACGCTGGAGCTGGGATGACATACAGGTGGAGCTACTGACCTGGGATGAGGACGGAGATTTTGGCAACGCCTGGGCCAGGATTCCCTTCGCTTTCTGGGCCAGATACCATCAGTACATCCTGAATAGCAACCGTGCCAACCGGAGGGCCACTTGGAGAGCTGGCGTCAGCAGCGGCACTAATGGTGGGGCCAGCACCAGCATTCTAGATGGGCCCAGCACCAGCTCCACCATCCGGACCAGAAATGCCGCCAGAACGAGTGCCAACTTCTTCTCCTGGATCCAGTAAGATTTTCGGTGGCTACATGAAACTCCAAGGGAGGGGGTGGAAAGGGGCTGTGAGAAGTCAGGTCAGGGGGTGGGGGGGCAGGCCTGGGTGCAGGGTCGGGGAACAAAGAGTTGTGAGAGACACTTGTTTTGTTCCTCGCGTCCCTCCCCCTCTCACGTCTATGATAGTCCTGTTCCAGCTTTTGTCTTGTGTTACAGACAGCGCTGATGAACCGCAGCAGTCCCTCACCGAGCCAGAGTGCCTCCTCGGATCCCTCCTTAACACAGCACTCTAGGCAGCTTCTACCAGCCCATCCAAGGTGGCATGCAAGATGAAGCTCTCTTTGCCCTTCCTGCTTTTGTTGTGTGCTTTTGTCGTGCGCTTTTGTCGTGTTTCCATGTTTTTGGTATCGGTGTTCCAGTAAAGTTGCAAAATTATTTGGGACGTTTCCTCCTTTATTTGCTCACGTACCTGTGCCCGTGGTGCTCTGAGTGGCGCGCGGTTGGGGGCAGTGACCTAGACACTACCCGCCTCTGTCTGCAAGGCAGCAGGTGTGGGGGGGGGGTGCTGGGGAGATGTGGAGAGGTGCCAGCTGAGTGTCTAGACCATGAGTTTCGAGAGGCTCCAGTCCACATAGTGACATGATTTCCTACGTGGTACAACCCCAGTTAAGACGCCAGTGGTGGGGGAGGTGGCAGGAAAAGGGATGGAGTGGAAGGCTGTGGGCTGGTGCCGCTGTCCCTCCCACCAAGGAACAGGGCCCACCTCCTCCTCCCCATCTTTGGAGGTGCCATCTTGGAACCCTTCCCTCATCCTCCACACAACTTCAGCACCTCATCCCTCCCTCAGATGGAGGCTGAAGGACGATGAGATAGGCCTTGGCGGCGTTCTCACCCCTCCAGCAGGTTGAAGGAGGAGGCATTATTGCCCACAGAGTAGGTTCAATGAAAACAGACCTCGACAGCCTGCGACCCTGACCCGAGGCCAGTTGGTGGGCTCCGGAGCTCTTCTTCACTGGAAGCAGGGCCCTCCCAGTGAAGCCAAGGCCGGGCCTATGTCCTGGTGTCTTCAAGGGCTGGGGGGATCCCTGTAGGAGTGGGGCTGGGACTGGAGTTCCTCCAGTGACTGGCAGTGAGAGCAGAGACGCCTGGGAAGGGCTCAGTGGCAGGCTGGGACAGTGTCCGGAGCTTAGTGATGTCCATAGTTGGGGGGACGAGGCCCCAGGTTAAGGAGTGAATCACGTAAGAGCCCCTGCACCCCACTGCCTCTTTTCCCCGAGAAGAGGTTCCCTTCTCTCCCCCAGACTTGGCTCCTGACCCAGATCCAGGCACACAATTTCACAGGCACAGTGAAGAGTGAAAAACGTGGGTCCCCTTGCTCAAAAATGAGGAAGAATTCCAAGAGACTGACGGCTTAGCCGTGAACTGGGTGCGCAGCCCCTCGGAGCACAAGGTCATCTGGGGCTTCATAGGTCACACCCCCAGGAAGCTAGCTGTGTAAGCTTTCCTCCCCTGAAGTCGGGCCTCAGCTGGGCTTCTGCCATGCTGGCCACTGCTGTGGTTTCTGCCTGTCCGGCTGCTGAGCCCCTGCTTGGCCACGTGGATGCTGTGATTCCGACACAACTTGAGTTCCTTTCACTTTGGCTTTACTGACACGTGGTCTGGGATGCGAGAGGGACGAAGGATGCCTGGGACCGTGGTCCTGGGGTGATGAACGATCCGAGACTTTTCTGGTTCTCTCAGCCTGGGAACCTCCCAGGACCTGCACATAGTAGGCACAGGCCATTTCATGGATGAGGGTTCAGGCGTTCACCCAAAACTACAGGCGGGAATTTGAGCACTGGGTGCAGAGGACACCTGAGATATGGCATCTCATCTGGAAAGGAGGAGAAAGCAGCTCTCAGAGACAGACAGGGTGCTGGTGAGGGAGACCTGCCCAGGCCTGTGGCCTCACAACACTCCCCTCTCCCATCCTCCTTTCCCCTACCTGGCCTCTCCAGGCAGGGCGGGCTTCCCAGGAGCTGCACTCTGCACAGGGTAGTTGAGAGCAGGGTGGGCGGGGAGGAAGAAAGCAGTGGGGTGGCCTCTGGGACAGGGAGGAAGGAGTGCCCAGGGGAATGCTGACAGACTGTCAGGCAGGTCACCCGGGAGGCTGCTCACCTGCTCACTCACAGGGTAAACGTGACACCAAGGCAGATGGCCTTTCCGGGACCCCAACCCAAGACCCTTCAAGGCTAAATGCATGCTCCATCCACTGTAGCTGGCTACCACTGCCTTGGAGGGGCTCACAGTGTTGTGGGAACGACACCCCCGTCTCTCACCACTCTCCAACAACAGCCACTCTCTCCCTCCCAGGCTGCCCTTACCACTTTCCATCTGCCTTCACTGGGCCAGATCCAAACCCCTTATGGCTTCTCTGTCCCTGAGGTCCATCCTGGGCTTTTAAGGCTCCCACCAGCGTCCCAGCCTCCTGAGACATCAGGTTTGGAGGTATCCTAGGCATCCATCCTGCTCCTCATCCTTGTCTTTGTCATCATCGCTGTCAGGCCCTGGGGCCTGGTGCTTTGGGTGCAAGACCTCATTCCACCCTTGCCGATACTCTGCGGGGGTTACTGTTCCCCATGGCGCACGTGACAAATCGGACTCAGAGAAGGGAAGTGACTTGCCTGAAGTCTCTGACCTGGCTCTGCTACCACCTGGACGAGTGACCTTGGCCCAGCCTTTTCTCTCTCTGGCCCTCAGAGTTCCCACCTCTCACAGCACGAGACTGGGCTAGATAGATGTACTCCGAGGTACTATGGGTCTGCTTTCCCAGTCACATCATCTCTCCGGGCCTCAAGTTTCCTCACGGAGCAATAGGGGCAAAAGCATGAACCCAGCACTGCGTGGCCCAGCTCCATGGGCGGCTGGGAGCAGCTGGTGTGGCCTGTGCATGAAAGAAGGTAGGAAGTGGGTAAAGCGGTGTAGCGGTGTGAGAATGACAGGTGCATGTGTCCCTCCCCCAATGTGTGCATGTCTGAGAAGGGGGTCCTCGGGAAAGCACTTGAGATTGACATCCCTCCCTGTCCCTCTGAGCCCCGTGACCTCGGGCAAGTCCCTTCACCTCTCAGAACCTCCATTTTCTCATCTGCGCAGTCAGGGTTACCTACAGTGCTTGCCTCGCGGTCTCAAAGACAGTACCGAGCAGTACAGATCGGAAGTCATCGGAAATCTAGTAGCACAAGAACCCTCACCCTAAACACCAACCCCCTTTCCAGTGAGGAGACTGAGGACCAGGCAGAGGAAATGACTTGACCAATGTCAAGTTCTCAAGTTCCCCAGATTTCAGTTTGGGACGACTCCACATGACAAGTGCCTTTTATTTGGAAACTAGCATCATAGAAATGGTACAAACCTGCAGGACATCGTACACGGCAAATATGACTTTGAACACTCCTGTCACAGCGTCGCAGTCTCCCAAGATGCCAACACTTCAGCATCCATGTCAGAAATGGGCTGTCACACCTCAAGGTGACACAACAGTCCCTCGCCAGGCATCCTGTCTCAGCCTGTGGTTCAGCCAATACATGCAAATTGATTTTGCAGTAGTTGACGTATCTATGGGTTGCAAAGCCCCAGAAGTGAAAAGCAGTGTACACGCCCAATGACCACAAGAAAGAAGAAAATTACAAAGACTGTGGGGCTAGAGTTGAGGAGGATGTGGAACAAATCAACTCCCCTACCCTGTCCGTGGAAGTCTGAATTTGTGCATGGCTCTTCAAAAACATTAGAGAATTGCCGCATGTTGCTACGCCACGTGGCCCCGAGGGAGGGGATGTCAGAGACAAGGTCTATGCGGAAGTGAGCCTTCTGAAAGCAGAGAGGGAAGAAATGGAAAGATGGAGCTCTACTACCACTAGCCCATTGCCTTTAGCCAGGAATCTGAGATACCTGAGGAGCTGGGTAAACATGTGCCTTGTGGAACAGCAGCAGCTGCAAATTAGGCTTTAGCCTGTCTCTGAAGCTGTCTGAGAAAATTTGGGGTCCTAGCAACTGGAACAGGGACACCGGGGAGGGCCCCTACAATCAGACCACCCCCTCAAATCTCCTCCTCTTGGTTTTTTCCCCCTCAACCTGAAAAAAAAAAAAGGGCACAAGGCACGAGGTTGCAATGCAGTGGGGGCAAAGGTAAGGGCAAAAACCAATGCAGAAGGACGTTTCCCAGGAGATGGAGTCCAACCAGTGTAGTTTCAAATTCTTGTTCTGAAGCACGCCTTGTTCATCTGTGTGGTGGCGGGGGTGGGTGGGGAGGAGAGGCTGGCTGGAGCCTTCTGCTTGGTGCCCACAAGTACAAGCGTTGAATGATGATAAGGCCTTGAACGTTTTCATTATCACAGGTCTCTGTTTTGTCTTTTAGCGACCCGAGGTCCTCCAAATCAACCTAACAACAGGACTCTCTTTACTTCGCTTTACTGAGGTTTAATTTACAAACAAAATAATGCCCATTTGAGTGGACAGTTCCATGGACTTTGACAAATGCTACCATCCATGTCACTCCCACCCCAATCAAGACAAAGAATAGTTTCACCACCTAAGTGGGTTCCCCTGCACCTCTTCCCAGGGAATTCCTACCTCCGTATCCAGCCTTAGGACACCACTGACCTTTCTCTATCACTACGAATTAGAATTCTCTTTCTTGGAGTCTGATTTACACATAAACATACCGTATGTAATCTTCCATGTCGGCCTTCTTTTTCTCTGCTTCAGTGCTTTGGATATTCATCCATCGGGTGGCACGAATCAGTAGATTAAATCAAAATGGTGGGACACCTGGGAGGCTCAGCTGGTTAAGGACGTGTCTTCAGCTCAGGTCATGATTTCAGGGTTCTGGGATAGAGGCCAGGTCAGAGCTCCGTGCTCGGCGGGGAGTCTCTTTTTTCCCTCTCCCTCTGCCCCTCACCCCTGCTCACCACTCGTCCTCTTTCTAGCTCTCACTCTCTCAAGTCAATAAATAAGATCTTTAAAAAATAAATAAATAAAACAAATCAAAACGGCTCCTATTCACAGAAAATCTGATTCTCTCTGTTAAAATCATACAGATACACAAAAACGTCTTTGAACTAATAAACGAATCAATCGACAGTGCAGGATATAAGATTAAAATACAAAAGCCACCATATTTACATACACTAGCAAAAGAGTGTTGGAAAAAGAAATTTATCACTCAAAAAAGAAGATCGGTTCTTAGATGTGACTCTCACAAATGATGCAGGGTATTTATATGCTAAAAGCAGGAAAACGCTGGGAAAAAACAAACAAACAACAAACAAACAAACAAAGGAAGACCTAAATAAATGGAGGAACATACCATGGTCGTAGGTTAGAATATTTAACATAGTAAAGATGTGAATTCTTCTGAAATTGATCTCTGGACTTACTGTGATTCCAATAAAAATCCTGGCAGCAGGATGTGTTGTAGACATAGACAAGCCGATCCTAAAGCTTATATGGAAACTAAAAACAAACACACAAACAAAAAGAATAGCCGTGTATTTCCCCCTTAGGACCACCTTTGCTGTATCCCATAGGTTTTGGACTGAAGTGTCTTTATTCTCATTGGTTTCCATGAATTGTTTAAGTTCTTCTTTGATCTCCTGGTTGATCCAAGCATTCTTAAGCAAGGTGGACTTTAGCTTCCAGGTGTTTGAGCTCCTTCCGAACTTTTCCTTGTGATTGAGCTCCAGTTTCAAAGCATTGTGATCTGAGAATATGCAGGGAATAATCTCAGTCTTTTGGTATCGGTTGAGTTCTGATTTGTGACCCAGTATGTGGTCTATTCCGGAGAAGGTTCCATGTGCACTTGAGAAGAATGAGTATTCTGTTGCATTAGGGTGGAATGTTCTGTATATATCTATGAGGTCCATCTGGTCCAATGTGTCATTCAATGCTCTTGTTTCTTGATTGATTTTCTGCTTCGATGATCTGTCTATTTCTGAGAGAGGCATGTTAAGATCTCCTACTATTAATGTATTCCTATCAATATGACTCTTTATCTCGATTAATAGTTTTCTTATGTAATTGGTTGCTCCCATATTGGGGGCGTAGATATTTACAATTGTTGGATCATCTTGGTGGATAGTCCCTTTAAGAATGATGTAGTGTCCTTCTGTATCTCTGACTACTGTCTTTAGTTTAAAATCTAATTTATCTGATATGACAATCGCTACCCCGGCCTTCTTTTGAGGCCCATTGGCATGAAAGATGCTTCTCCATCCCTTCACTTTCAGTCTGGGTGTATCTTTAGGTTCAAAATGGGTCTCTTGTAGACAACATATGGATGGGTCCTGTTGTTTTATCCAATCTGCAACCCTGTGTCGTTTGATGGGCGCATTTAGGCCATTCACATTAAGAGTGATTATTGATAGATACGTTTTTATTGACATCGTCTTACCTTTGAAGTCTTTCTTTCTGTAGATTGTCTCTATATTTCCTTTCAATGCTATTCTTAGGATTTTTCCTCTTTTATAGAACCCCCCTTAATATTTCCTGATATCCAAGATCTATAAAGAACTCCTCAAACTCAACACACACAAAACAGATAATCATCTCAAAAAATGGGCAGAAGATATGAACAGACACTTCTCCAATGAAGACATACAAATGGCTAGCAGACACATGAAAAAATGTTCATCATCACTAGCCATCAGGGAGATTCAAATTAAAACCACATTGAGATACCACCTTACACTAGTTAGAATGGCCAAAATTAGCAAGAAAGGAAACAACATGTGTTGGAGAGGATGTGGAGAAAGGGGAACCCTCTTACACTGTTGGTGGGAATGCAAGTTGGTGCAGCCACTTTGGAGAACAGTGTGGAGATTCCTCAAGAAGTTAAAAATAGAGCTTCCCTATGACCCTGCAATTGCACTACTGGGTATTTACCCCAAAGATACAGATGGAGTGAAAAGAAGGGCTATCTGTACCCCAATGTTCACAGCAGCAATGGCCACGGTCGCCAAACTGTGGAAAGAGCCAAGATGCCCTTCAACGGACGAATGGATAAGGAAGATGTGGTCCATATACACTATGGAGTATTATGCCTCCATCAGAAAGGATGACTACCCAACTTTTATATCAACATGGACAGGACTGGAAGAGATTATGCTGAGTGAAATAAGTCAAGCAGAGAGAGTCAAGTATCATATGGTTTCACTTATTTGTGGAGCATAACAAATAACATGGAGGACAAGGGGAGATGGAGAGGAGAAGGGAGTTGAGGGAAACTGGAAGGGGAGGTGAACCATGAGAGACTACGGACTCTGAAAAACAACCTGAGGGTTTTGAAGGGGCGGGAGGTGGGAGGTTGGGGGAGCCTGGTGGTGGGTATTGTGGAGGGCACGTATTGCATGGAGCACTGGGTGTGGTGCAAAAACGATCAATACTGTTACGCTGAAAAGAAATAAAAAATTAAACAAAAAAGAGTAGCCAAAAAACGTATGGGGGAAAAAAATGAATAAATGTGGAGGAATCGTATTACCTACATTGACAACTCTTCAACAAATGTGTGGAAAACACTGGATGTCCATCTAAAAGAAAAAAAGATCTCACATCTTATACTATAACTCACTAAAACTAAAACTTCTATATAAATCGTGAATATGAAACTCTAAAATGTTTAAAAGGAAGCAACAAAATCTTCGACTTAGGTTTGAGAAACATGTTCTAGGTAGAATAACTCCAACCCGCCACCACTTCCCCCACCACCCCCCAGCCCACCTTGTTGTTTTTGTTTGTTTGTTTTGTTTTTGTTTTTGTTTTTGTTTCTGTTAAAGATGCTGTTAAAGGGTTTGAGGAGAAAAATCTCAGTTTGGGAGAATGTATTTACAATTACCTCAACAATAGAGGACTCAGATCCAGAGTAGATGAGGAACTGTCAAAACTCAACAGTAAGGGGCGCCTGGGTGGCTCAGTGGGTTAAGCCGCTGCTTTCGGCTCAGGTCCTGATCTCAGGGTCCTGGGATCAAGCCCTGCATCGAGCCCTGCATCGTGCCCTGCTCAGCAGGGAGTCCACTTTCCTCTCTCTCTGTCTGCCTCTCTGCATACTTGTGATCTCTGTCTGTCAAATAAATAAATAAAATCTTTAAAAAAATAACTCAACAGTAAGAAAAAATTTTTGAAGAGATACATCAATGAAAAGGATATAGAGGTGGCAATTGAGCACATGAACAGATGAGCACACTCACTGGCTTTCCGACAATGCAAATTAAAACTATGGTGAGATACCAGTATTCCTGTATTAAAATTGCTGAAATTACAAAAAGCAAACAAGCAAATAAAACACCAACATGTGACAATATCAAATGGTGTTGAGGATGGGCAGCAACTGGTGCTGGAGGGTAATGTATGGTGGAACAACCACTCTGGAAAGCAATGTTATTGCTTTTTATGAACTTAGACATATATTCAGCCACATGACCTAGCAATCTCATTCTGAAGTATTTCTCCTAGACAATTTTCAACTTGAGTTCATTAAAAAAAACCTGTAAGTGAATGTTTGTAGCAGTTCTGTTCTCTATCACCCCAAACCTATTAAGGAACGAATGTATTGCATGGAGCACTGGGTGTGGTGCATAAACAATGAAACTTGGAACACTGAAAAAAAAATAAGTTTTTTAAAAAATCACCCCGAACTTGAAACAACCCAAATATCCTGCAACAAAGTGTATTCCTTCCATACAATTAAATCTTATTCAGTGGTCTAAAGGAACGAAGTATTAATGCAGTCAACAACTTGGATGAAACTCAAAAGCATTATGTTTAGTGATAGAAGCCAGGCTCAGAGGGGTTACAATTTATTTTATTTCGTTTTGTTTTGTTTTATTATTTTATTTTAAGATTTTATTTATTTATTTGAGAGAGAGAGAGAGAGACTGAAGGAGAGAGAGATAGAGTGAGCATGAGCAGGGCAGAGGGAGAGCGAGAAGCAGACTCCTGGCTGAGCAGGGAGCCCAAGGCGGGACTCCATCCCAGGACCTGAGCTGAAGGCAGACACTGAACCGACTAAGCCAACCAGGAGCCCCAGAAGGTTACATTTTAAATGGTTCCATTTCTATGACTTGCTGGAGATGTTAAAAGTATCATAAAGGAAAGCAAGTCAGTGGTGCCCTGGTTAGGTGTAGAAAGAGTGTGACTACAAAGGGATAATACCAGGGACTTCTTGGGGGCTGTAGATGTGTTCTGATGGTGGCTATAGGAATCTATCCATGTGTTCAAATCCCTAGAACTGGAGGTCCAGAAGAAATCTACGTCACTGTATTTAAAGATACAATTGAAGAAATAATGACAAAATGGTTTTTTTCAACCAAACTTTATTAGAATTGAACAGTAGTGTATTTCACTAAAAAAAAAAAAAAATATTGAATACATTCTTCTAGGATTAAGGAAAACCATACCAAATGTCAACCCAGATGAACACAAATGAATGAATAGCTATGGAAATGGTAAATATAGGGAAAGTGAATTATTTTGCGCTTCAAAAATTTCTTTAAAATTAACTGAAGTCCCAAAAGTTCATTTTTGCTTTTGTTTCCCTCGTCTTTAGAGATGTGTCTTGAAAGAAGTTTCTGCGGCCAATGTCAAGGAGGTTACTGCCTATGTCTTCCTCTAGGATTTTGATGGATTCCTGTCTCACATTGAGGTCTTTCGTCCATTTTGAGCTTATCTTTGTGTGTGGCATAAGAGAATGGTCTAAGTTTCATTCTTCCACATGTGGCTGTCCGGTTTTCCCAGCACCATTTTTAAAAAGATTTTATTTATTTATTTGTCAGAGAGAGAGCAGAAGCATGGAGAGCTGTAGGCAGAATAGGCAGAGCAGGCAGAGGGAGAAGCAGGCTCCCTGCTGAGCAAGGAGCCCGATGTGGGACTCGATCCCTGGACCCTGGGATCATGACCTGGGCCGAAGGCAGATGCTCAACCACTGAGCCACCCAGGCATCCCCACAGCACCATTTTTTGAAGAGACTTTTTTTTTTTTCCCCATTGGGTGTTCTTTCCTGCTTGGTCGAAGACTAGTTGACCATAGAGTTGAGGGTCCATTTCTGGGCTCTCTATTCTGTTCCATTGGTCTATGTGTCTGTTTTTGGGCCAGTACCATACTGTCTTGATGTCTACAGCTTTGTAGTACAGCTTGAAGTCAGGCATTGTGATGCCTCCAGCTTTGGTTTTCTTGTTCAACATTCCCCTGGCAATTCGGGGTCTTTTCTTGTTCCACAAAATTTCAGGATTGTTTATTCCAACTCTGTGAAAAATGTCAATGCTCTTTCGATAGGGATGGCACTGAAAGTGTAAATTGCTCTGGCCAGCATAGACATTTTAACGACGTTTATTTTTTCCAATCCATGAGCATGGAGTGTTGTTCCATCTCTTTGTGTCTTCCTCAATTTCTTTCGTAAGTGTTCTATAGTCCCTGGAGTATAGATCCCTTTACCTCTTTGGTTTAGGTGTCTTACGGTTTTTGGAGCTATTGTAAATGGGATGGATGCCTTAAGATAAAAAGCTCTTGCACAGCAAAGGAAACAGTCAGCAAAAGTAAGAGGCAATAAATCCATGGAATGGGAGAAGATATTTTCAAATGACATTCAGATAAAGGGCTGATATCCAAAAATCTATAAAGAACTTATCAAACTCAACACCAAATAATCCTTCAAGAAATCGGCAGAAGACATGAACAGACACTTCTCCAAAGAAGACATACAAATGGTTAACAGACACATGAAAAAATGTTCAGCATCTCTAGCCATTGAAGAAATACAATCAAATACAAGGAAATACAAATCAAAACCACAATGAGATACCACCTTACACCAGCTAGAGTGGCCAAAATTAACAAGACAGGAAACAACAAGTGTTGATGAGGTTGTGGAGAAGGGGGAACCCTCTTGCACTGGTGGTGGGAGCGCAAGCTGATACAGCCACACTGGAAAGAGTATGGAAGTTCCTCAAGACGTTAAAAATAGAGCTACCCCACGACCCAGTGATTGCACTACTGGGTATTTACCTGAAAGATACAGATGTAGTAAAAAGAAGGGGCACACGCACCCCAATGTTCATAGCAACAATGTCCACAATAGCCAAAATGTGGAAGGAAGTGAGATGCCTTCTAGAGACAAATGGATAAAGAAGATGTGGTGTAGATATGCAATGGAATATTACTCAGCCATCAGAAAGGATGAATACCCACCATTTGCATCGCCATGGATGGAACTGGAGGGGATTATGCTAAGTGAAATAAGCGAAGCAGAGAAAGACAATTATCATATGGTTTCACTCATATGTGGAACATAAGGAATAGAGCAGAAGACCACAGGGGAAGGGAGGGAAAACAGAATGGGAAGAAATCAGAGAAGGAGACAAATCATGAGAGATTCTGGACTCTGGGAAACCAACTGAGGGTTACAGAAGGGAGGAGGGTGGGGGCTGGGGTCACCGGGTGATGGGCATTAAGGAGCACATGTGCTGGGATGAGCGCTGGGTGTTATACCCAACTGATGAATTATTGAACACTACAACAGAAACTTAGGATGTACTGTATGTTGGCTAATTGAACATAATGAAATTTTTTTACTTAAAAATATTAAATACATAAGCGTTAAGTGAACGTTGGAATGCCCGGATGGCTCAGTCAGCTAAGTGTCGGATTCTGGATTTTGACTCAGGTCATGATCTCATGCTCCTGAGATTGAGCCCTGTGTCAGGTGTCATGCTCAGCAGGCTCTCTGCTTGAGATTCTCTCTCTCCCTCCCCTTTCCCCCTCCCCCTACTCACACGTGCTCTGTGTGTGTGTGTGTCAAATAAAGAAAGAAATCTTAAAAAAAAAATAGGTGAATGTTTATAAAACCAATAACAACGCATTGTGGGGGGGGGTGCAGTATACGTATAAATAAAGTTTATGGAAATAAAAGCAATCAGATGGGAGTGTAGAAATAAAAGCATGCAAGAAAAGTTTTTACCTCATACGTGAAGAAAAATTTTATCATTGAAGATGAAATGCCTGATTTTAACTATGTATCACATAATCCTTACAGGGACCACTTACATATAAAACAAAAGGAATAAGTATTAAAGCAAGATGTAGATTAAAAGTGGAATACTGGAAAATACATCAAAAAAAGGAAAAGAGAAAGATAAATACTTCAGTAATACATAAGGTGGTGAGGGAATTGGGTTAAAGAAAGAATGAAAAGACAAAGGAAAGAAGGAAATAAAAGAAGGAAGGAAGGAGGGAAGGAAGGATAAAGGAATCCAGGAAGAAGGAAAGAAGAAGAGAAATAAAGCTCCTCAAAATAAGATATGTGAGTTGGGGGAAATCGGAGGGGGAGACAAACCATGAGACGCTGTGGACTCTGAGAAACAAACTGAGGGTTTTAGAGGGGAGGCTGGTGGGGGGTTAGGTGAACCTGGTGGTGGGTATTATGGAGGGCACGTATTGCATGGAGCACTGAGTTTGGTGCATAAACAGTGAATTTTGGAACACTGAAAAAAAATTAAATTAAATTAAAAAAAATAAGATGATGATGTTAAAGCCAACCATACTTACACTTAAGCTAATTGTATATATTCTAAACTTTCCTAATAAAAGGGAGATTGCTAGGCAGGAGAGCTGCAAGACACACAATATGCCATTGAATAGAAACTCACTTTTTTTTTTTTCATTTTAACAGTTTTTATTTGATGTCTTATATGAGATTACTTTATTCCTCTGTCTTGTCAATGTTTCTTCCCTATATTTCCAGTTTTCCTTTCCTACCTGATGAGATCTGGCTTGACCTTCAAGGATCATTTTGTGGGTTTTGTCTAGTTTTAGTCTAGCAGTAGCCGCCTTGCTAGGGTGAATGCCCACATGGACATTCATGCCATTCACCTTCTCACGCTGTACTCATTCAATGTAGATGATCTATTTCTTCTAAATGTAGACAACGTTGCCAATTTGCTGGCCTTTGTCGTGTCCTGGCACAACCTGTACCTCATCATCCTTTCAGGTGGGCATGGATGGAATGTCGTACTTCTGTGTCAGCTCCTTAGAAAGACAGGAAGACATAATCTTCCAGCGAGTGTGAGAAGGTGCACTGAAATGCCGTTTCTGCTTCTTGCTCAGGTCAGAAGTCACAAAGGGATTAAACTTCCTGTTGGCTGCTGGCACTTCCGTGATGGCTGCAAAAGGGAAGAGTGAGACTCACTTTAATGTGTGAACAGAGATAGGCCAAAGGTAAAAGGGTCGAAAAAGAGATGCCATGGGAACATAAATTGTAAGGGGAAAAAATGGTTCTGATAATGGCTAAGTTAAATTTTAGGACCAGGAGTATTACTAATGATACACAGGGATGTTTAATAATGATAAAACCGTCAATTAATCAGGAAAGCATAACGATCACCAGGCGCCCCGGAAAAAGGAACTTTAAATTTCATAACGTGAGAGCTGATAGAACTTAAAAGATATATGGACAAATCTATTAACAGTTAGAAGTTTCAAAAATTCTCTCAGATTTTGATACAGCAGATAGAGAGAAGGCGAATAATTATAAAGAAGACTTGAACAACACTATGAGCTAATTCGACTTAATTATAGTTCATTCTACCCAATAGCAGTAGAATAGGCACTTTCTTTGAAAGCACGTGGAACATGCACGAGGCAGGCAAGGAGGGCACTTATTGCATGGAGCACTGGGTGTGGTGCATAAACAAAGAATCTTGGAACACTGAAAAAAACAAAACTAAACTAAATTAAGATGTTAAAAAATAGAAGAAGGACTGAAATCCATGTAAAGGATGCTCTCTGGGCACAGTGGAATTAAACAAGAAATCTATAACAAGAAGATTTCTAGATAGTCCACAAAACTTTGAAATTAACCAACAGACTTCAAAATAACACACAGCTGAAGATGAGGCACTTAGGGAAATTGGAAAGTCACTTGAATCAAGAGAAACAGAATCACATCATGTTGACTTTTGTGTGATTCATCTAATGCACTACTGAGAGGGAAATTGTAACTTTCTGCATTTATGTTAGGAAAGAAGAAAGGTTTGACGTCAATAAAACACAAAACTAAGATGCTACAAAGAGATGTAAAAAAATAAACTGAGAGGAAGTAGAAAGAAGGAAGCAAAAAGGCTATCAGAGCTGATGTTCGTATGTGGAATTTAAGTAATAAAAAGATGAACACAGGGGAAGGGAAGGGAAAATTCAAAGAGCAAAAACAGAGAGGGAGGCAAACCATAAGAGACTCTTAATCTCAGGAAACAAACTAGTTGTTTGGATGTGTTGGAGGATTGGATGTATTGGAGGGTTGCTGGATGGGAAGGGGGAGGAGAGAGGGATGGGAGTCTGGGTGGCGGACATTGGGGAGTGCACATGATGTAATGAGCACTGGGTGTTTTATGCAACTGACGAATCACTGAATTCTACCTTTGAACCTAATAATATACTATAGGTTAACTAAATTGAATTTAAATAAAAATATTTTTTAATTTTTTAATTGAATTTAAATCAATTTAATTTAATTTAATTTAAACTTATTTTAATTTAAACTAAATTAAATTTCAATTTAAATCAACTTAAATTTATTGAATTTAAATCAAATTATTGAATTTAAATCAAAAAAAATTTTAAGGATATCAATGAAATAGAAAGCGAACCACAGAGAAAAATGGAATGAAACCAATAGCTGGTTTATTAAAAAAAGATTAATACAATTGATACAACTCTATGTAGACTAATCAAGAAAAAGCAGTTAAGATGCTAATGACCAGTGTCAGGAATAACAGAGGAGACATGACTTTAGAGTGCAGAACCGCTAAAGCAATCACAAAGAACAACTTCATTACCAAAAATTGACAACGCAGATAAAATGGTCAAATTCTCTCAAAGATGCCAGTCTATGAACTTTGATAGACTGCAAGAAAATACAGAATGCTTGAATACCCTTATATCTCTTAAGGAAATTGAATCTGTGGCTAAAATCCTTCTCACAGAGGAGACTCCAGGCACAGTTGGCCCTGCCAGAGTGTTCTACAAGTAGTTCAGGAAGAAATAGCACCAAATTTATACAATTCTGTCGGAAAAACGAAGAAGGAATACTTCTTGATTCATTCCGTGAAGCTAGAAGTGTCCTTGTGGCAAAACCAGACAAAGACATTACAAGAAAATACATTAAAAAATAAAATGGTATTAATGGACTTGTAATTTATTAAGAGAACCACAAATTCATCTAAACAGATGCAAGTAATAGGCAGAATAATAGCATCCAGATATATTCATGTTTCGAACCCTGTAAAGTCTGAATATGTTGCTTTCCATGGCAGAGGGTATGCTGCAGCTATGACTAAGTTGAAGATGGTGAGGTGTGGAGATTATCCTGGATGATCCGGGCAGACCAATGTAATTACAAAAGTCCTTTTAAGAGGGGAGCAGCACACGATGGTGAAGAGAAGGAGATATGAAAACAGGAGTAGAGGTCAGAGAGGTGAGTGATTGAAAGATGCTATGCTGCTGGCCTTGAATATGGAGAAAGGGGCAGGAGCCAAGGAATAGAGGTGGCCTTTAGAACACAGGGAAGGCAAGGAACAATTTTTCCCCTAGGGGTCTCAGATGAACATAACTCTGTAGACATATAGATATTGGCCATTGGCCTTGGAAGACCCATTTTAGACTTCTGACCTCCAGAGCTGTAGGATAACACGCTTGTGTTGTTTTAAGCCATAAAGTATATGGTCATTTATGATAGCTGCAATGTGACAGTCACATAATTCAGAAAAGACATTTAACAAAGTTTAACACCTATTCAGATTAAAAATTATCTGGAAACCAGGAATGGGAAAAACTTCCTCAACCTGATAAAGGTCATCTAAAACATACTTCGGGGTTTTTTTTTGTTTGTTTGATTTAAAGATTTTATTTATTCATGAGGGGTGGGGAGCAGAGGGGAGAGGCAGAGGGAGAAGCAGACTCCCTGCTGAGCCTGAACCAGGAGTCCAATCCCAGGACCTGGAGATCGTGACCTGAGCCAAAAGCAGATGCGTAATCACCTGAGCCACCCAGGTGTCCCTAAAACATACTTCATTATTAAAAAATGCAAAGCTTCCCCTCTATGATCTCTCGCCCCTCCTAATCAGCACCAATTGCCACTCTGACATAGTGCATTAGGGCAGGAGTTGAAAAAAAAAATTAAAAAGGCATACAAGTTGGAAAGAAAGAAGAAAAATTGTCTTTATTCATGGATGATATGACCATATACATAGGAAGTTCTAAAAGAAAACTTTTTTTTTTAAAGATTTTATTTATTTATTTGACAGAGAGAGATCACAAGTAGGCAGAGAGGCAGGCAGAGAGAGAGGAGGCACCCCAAGAAAACTCTTTAAAAAGTGTTTACATCTACTGCTAGTGAGATAAACAAGGTTGCAGGACATGAGGTCAATAACAAAAAACTGATTATAGTTATCTATTCTAAAAACAAACCATCGGAATTAAAAGTATCATTTACAATACATGCAAAACATGAACTCTTTAGGGTGACTCTAACAAAATAGTGTGAAGCTGCAGAACGTAACACAATCGGCATTGCTGAGGGAAATTTGAAACAAGCTCAATGAAGGAAGAGATAGATGATGTGTATAAGATTTTAAGACTCCGTATTGCCAAGATGTGTATTCTCCCCACATGGACCTATTGATTCATAGCAAGTCAAATGACTAAAAAGCAGCAAGGTGATTATACAACTTTTGCTGGCATACAAAGGATTCAAAGATCCAAAATAATCGAGATAGAGAAGCACATATTTGGATTTCTCATACTGCCTAACTTCATAAGTTACTATAAAGCTACAGTCATCAAGATAGTGTGGTACTGGGGCGCCTGGGTGGCTCAGTGGGTTAAAGCCTCTGCCTTCGGCTCAGGTCATGATCCCAGGGTCCTGGGATCGAGCCCCACATCGGGCTCTCTGCTCACAGGGAGCCTGCTTCCTCCTCTCTCTCTGCCTGCCTCTCTGCCTATTCGTGATCTCTGTCAAATAAATAAATACAAAATCTTAAAAAAAAAAAAAGATAGTGTGGTACTAGAATAAATATAGGCATATGAATAAATGAAAACAAATAGAAAGTCCAGAAATAAATGTACACACATATGGGCAATTGGTTTTCAACCATGGAGCTCATGTGATTCAAAGAGGGAAAACTTGCTTTCAACAAGTATTGAAGAAAAGTTGAATATGTATGTGGAAAACAACGGAATTTCACATTAGCTCAAATCACATGCAAAGATAAACCAAAATGGATAATAAGCATATAAAACTTGTTATGATAACAAAAGAAAAAACTCTGTTAACTTGAGTTTGGTCAGACTTCCTACAGCACAAAAAGCATGAACAAAACAAGAAAACAATGGTAAACTGACTTTGTAAAAAAATTCAGGAGGCAAGCTAAAACTTGTACTTCAGAAGATCTTGTTAAGAAAATAAAATCCGGTAGTACAATTGCTGGATCATAGCGTTGCACTGCTGGGTATTTACCCCAAAGATACAGACATAGTGAAAAGAAGGATCACGTGCACCCCAATGTTCATAGCAGCGATGTCCATAATAGCCAAACGATGGAAGGAGCCAAGATGTCCTTCAACGGATGAATGGGTAAAGAAATACAATAGAGTATTACTCAGCCATCAGAAAGGATGAATACCCACCATTTGCATCGACATGGATGGAACTGGAGGAGAGTATGCTAAGTGAAATAAGTCAAACAGAGAAAGGCAATTATCATATGGTTTCACTCATATGTGGAACATAAGGAATAGTGCAGAGGACAATAGGGGTGGCAGGGGAAATTGAATGGGAAGAAATCAGAGAGGGAGACAAACCCTCCAAACTGAGGGTTGCAGAAAAGGAGATGGGGGGAATGGGTAACTGGGTGATGTGAGGAGCAATGGGTGTTATACTTAATGGATGAATCATTAAACATTTAATCAAAAACCAATGATGTACTTATACTTGGGCTAATTGAATTTAAATTAAAAAAAAAAAAGCCATAGGGTTGAGAGTCCATATCTGGGCTCTCTATTCTGTTCCATTGGTCTATGTGTCTGTTTTTGTGCCAGTATCATACTGACTTGGTGATCACAGCTTTGTACTATAGCTTGAAATTAGGCAACATAATGCCCCCAGCTCTGCTTTTCTTTTTCAACATTTCCTTGACCATTCGGGGTCTTTTCTGGTTCCATACAAATTTTAGGAGTGTTTGTTCCAGCATTTTGAAAAAATGCGGTTGGTATTTTGATTGGGGTGGCATTGAAAGTATAGATTGCTCTGAGCAGCATAGTCATTTTAACAATGTTTATTCTTCTGATCCATGAACATGGAATGTTTTCTCACCTTCTTGTGTCTTTTCCAATTTCTTTTATGAGTGTTTTGTAGTCCCTAGAGTACAGAACGTTTACCTCTTTGGTTAGATTCGTTCCAGAGTATCTTATGGGTTTTGGTGCTATTGTAAATGGAATCAATTCTCTAATTTCTCTTTCTACAGTTTCACCCTTAATGTATAAGAAAGCAACTGATATCTGGTGCTGGGAAAATTAGATAGCTATATACAGAAGAATGAAACTCGACCATTCTCTTACACCATACACAAAGATCGACTCTAAATGGATGAAAGACCTCAATGTGAGAGAGGAATCCATCAAAATCCTAGAGGAAAACATAGGCAGTAACCTCTTTGGCATTGGCCACAGCGACTTCTTTCAAGACACATCTCCAAAGGCAAGGGAAACAAAAGCAAAAATGAACTTTGGGGACCTCATCAAGATCAAAAGCTTCTGCACAGTGAAAGAAACAGTCAGCAAAACAAAGAGGCAACCCACAGAATGGGAGAAGATATTTGCAAATGACACTACAAACAAAGGGCTGATATCCAAGATCTATAAAGAACTTCTCAAACTCCACACCCCAAAAACAGATAATCAAGTCAAAAAGACGGGCAGAAGACATGGGTAGACACTTTTCCAAAGAAGACATCCAAATGGCTAGCAGACACATGAAAAAGTGGTCATCATCTTTAGCCATCAGAGAAATTCAAATCAAAACCACATTGAGATACCACCTTACAGCAGTTAGAATGGCAAAAGTCGACAAGGCAAGAAACAACAAATGTTGGAGAAGTTGTGGGGAAAAGGGAACCCTCTTACACTGTTGGTGGGAATGCAAATTGGTGCGGCCACTTTGGAAAACAGTATGGAGGTTCCTCAAAAAATTAAAAATAGAGCTACCCTATGATCCAGCAATACCCAGTAGGGTATTTACCCCAACAATACAGATGTAGTGAAAAGAAGGGCCATATGCACCCCAATGTTCATAGCAGCAATGTCCACAATAGCCAAATTGTGGAAAGAGCCGAGATGCCCTTCAACAGACGAATGGATAAAGAAGTTGTGGTCCATATATACAGCGGAATATTATTCAGCCATCAGAAAGGATGAATACCCAACTTTTGCATCAGCTTGGATGGGACTGGAGGAGATAATGCTAAGTGAAATAAGTGAAGTAAGTCAAACAGAGAAAGTTAATTATCGTATGGTTTCACTTACTTGTGGAGCATAAGGAACAGCATGGAGGACATTAGGAGAAGGGGGAAATGAAAGGGTAGAAATCAGGGTGGAGATGAACCATGAGAGACTATGGGCTCCAGGAAACAAACGGAGGGCTTTAGAAGGGAAGGGCGTGGGGGGGGATGGGTGAGCCCGGTGATGAGCCCAGTATTAAGGAGGGCATGGATTGCATGGAGCACTGGATGTTATAAGCAAACGATGAGTCATGGAACACTACATCAAAAACTCATGATGTACTGTATGGTGACTAACATTACACAATAAAAATTAATTAATTAATTAATTAACTAAGAAAAAGAATGAAAGAAAAGAAAAGAAAATGCGGTCCCAGAGAGGGAGAACACTTACATAACACAGAATTTTCTTGTATATCTGTATATATAAAAATCTCTTTCAAGCCAGCAAAGGGAACATGTAACTTGTTTTAAACATAGGCAAAATACTTGCACAGACATTTCCCTAAAGACAATACATGTAAGGTCATTAAACACATGTACATTTGTTTAAATCCGAAAGGATATAGCACACCACGACTACTAGAAGGGCCACATCCACATGCCTGACAATGATGACCAGACCTGGTAAGGTGGAGCCATTATGGTTTTCATCCATGTTGGTGTAAATGCTAGGCAATTTTCAAAACGTTTGGCAGTTTCTTACTAAGTTAGGCATGCAAGTACATGTAGTCCAGTCATTTCACACGTAGGTATTTAATTCAGAAAAAGAAAAACATATGGCCTCGCCAAACCCATATGTGAATGTTGGTAGCAGCTTTATTCATAATGTTCCCAAACCAAAAACATCCCAAATGTCCATCAGTTGGTGAATGGATAGTGAAATGTGGAATATCCATACAAAGTATCAAAAAGGAACAATGCTTGGGCATATCAAAAGTATTACATGGAAGACTGGAAACTCAATATTGCAAGCTGTCTGATTCATTTGGCATATAATTTCTGAGGAGTTAACACGCAAAGGAGTCAAGGGAGCATGGTGGTTGCCCAAGGCTGGAGGTGGAGCAAAGAGAATGACTTGGAAGGCACAGAAGGGCACTTTGCGGGGCATGGCAAATGTTCTCTATCTTGATACTGGTAGTAGTTATACACATTTCAGTTTGTCAAAAATCATTAAACTGTACACTTACATAGGTATAGTTTATTGAATGTAATGTGTGTCTCAACAGAACAAAAAATAAACAGAACAGATGTTATACATACAAAACATGGAAGACATTAGGAGAAGGAAAGGAAAAGTGAATTGGGGGAAATCGGAGGGGGAGATGAACCGTAAGAGACTGTGGACTCTGAGAAACAAACTGAGGGTTTTAGAGGGAAGGGGGTGGGGGGATGGGTGACCCTGGTGGTGGGTATCAAGGAGGGCACGTGTTGCACGGAGCACTGAGTGTTGTGCATAAACAATGAATCTTGGAACACTGCATCAAAAACTAATGATGTATTCTATGGTGACTAACATGACACAATAAAAATAATAAAATAAATAAAATAAAATATCTGAAAGCAAGAACTGTATTGGATACATTTTCAACAGGTAACACATGGTGAGGAAAGATTAGTGCATTAGATGATGGATCAGATAAAAATATCCAGAATAAAATATAAAGAGAAAAGATGATGGAAAATGCAGAACGGATAGGAAGAGAATAAGTGGATACGGAGGCTAACACAGGTGTAACATATTTTAATTGGAGTTAAGTGATGAGATGACAGAGAAAACTGCCTAGGCAATATTTGAACAGATAAGGGCATGGTGTTTCCAATGCTGATGATTAACAGCTTGTTCAAGACTCAAGGAAGACTAAGAATCCCAAGCAAGATAATTCTAAAGTAAACATCTTTTAAACTTACATTGTCAAAAAAAAAAAGGTGGGGGGAAGAGAACATCATGAAAGCAACCAGGGTAAATAAAGGCATGGGCATCACAACAGGACGATGGGAGTGACAATGGACTTTCAATATAAACAAGGAAGTCCAGAGTCCAGAAGTTTGTAAGACGATATGTTCAAAGTGCTGAAAGAATAAGTGCCAACTAAGGGCTCTGTAACCAGGAAAAAATACCCTTCAAGATGAAGGGGAAACAAGGACATTTTCAGACCAAACGATGAAAGTTTCATATTCCTACTATATGATCCAGCCATCATGCTTCTTGGTAGTTACCAAAGTGAGTCGAACACATTTGTCCACTCTAAATCCTGCCCACGAAAATTGATGGCAGCTTTATTCATAATTGCTAAAACTTGGATGCAATCGTTACAGCATGGTGACTATAGCAGATAACAGTGTATTATATACTTGAAATTTCCTGACAGATTACATACCAAGTGTTCTCACCACCTAAAAAAGTAACTGTATTAATTTGTTTGATCATGGTAGTCATTCTGCTGTGTTTATCAAATCATTACATTATATCACCTAAATATATGCAATCATTACTTGTCAACCATAGCTCAGTAAAGCTGAAACAGAAGATGACCTGCAATAGCTAAGTGGATTAACTGTGGTACACCCATATAACGTCCACACTCAGCGACAAGAACGAAAGAGCTACCGAGTTGCAAAGAGACATTCAGGAACTTAAAAGCACGTTGCAATACGGAAGAAAACAATCAGAAAAGGCTACCTACTGTATGATGCCAACTACCGCATATGATATTCCGGAAAAGGCAAGACTATGAAAACCCTAAAAAGATCAATGTTTGCCAGGATTTAGGGGCAGTGAAGGAAGGAAGGATAAATGGAGCAAAATGGAGTCTTAGGACAATGAAAGTATTCTCTATGTTACAGTAATGATAGACCCGTCATTATGCATTTGTCAAAAGTACAACGCAAAGAGAGAACCGGGATGTAAAGTACGGGTTTTAATAATCACGAATCAATATTGATCTGCTCATCACTTGTAATGGATGGATCACAGTAATAGAAGATGTAAATGATAGGGAAACCAAGAGAAGACTGCAGATGGTGGGGAGAAGGAGTATGCAGGGGCACTCTACTTTCCAAACAATTCTCTTCTAAGCACAAATCTGAGCTAAATATTAAAATCCATTAATTTTAATTACAAAAGGAATGCTTCACCAGCACATCCACTCCAAAGGAAATACTTAAGTGTATTCTCTAAGCAGAAAAAGAACCAAATCCGATCAAACCTGAAGATAGGGAAGTAGAGCGACATATAGGATAAATCTGTAGGTGTATTTAAATGACACTGGTTTTACAAAATGATACTCAAAACAATAATGTCTTTTCAGGTTAAAACCACATGTGTTTGTGTGTGTCTATCTACAAGTGATTAAATTGGCAGCCATGATATTAAAGTAAGGAGAGGGTGAATGTACACTCAGTGTTCTAAGTAGTTACATTTTCTGTGATGACATGAAAGGATCAATTTATATTAGACTTTGACAAGTTAAAAAGGCATGTAGTCGTCTCCATATAACCACTAGAAGAGCAATGAAAAAGTGAATATCTATCAAGGAATAAAAAAAGAATATCTATCAAGGTGATAGAGGTGGAAAACAGACAAATTTTTAAGTTAATCCAAAAGAAGGCAAAAAACTAAGAGATAAATAAGCACAAACAAGCAGGAGAAATAGAAAATAGTAAGATGGTAGATATGAATCTGAACATGTCAATAATCACTTTAAAGGTAAATACTCCGATTAAAAGACAAAGGTTAACAGTCTGGAGCCAGAAGGATGAAGAGGAGGAAAAGGAGGATGAGGGAGGGGTAAGGAGGAGAAGAAGCCAGAAATTAACCACATGCGGCTTACAAAGACGTACTTCAGCTGTAACTACACTGAAAATTTCAACATTATAAATTAGAAAACCATACACCTTAAAATATTAATAAAGACAAGCTGATATACCCCTATTTACATCAGAAACGTTGGCCTTTTAGGCAAAGAAGCATTACAAGAGATAAAGGTGGATACTTCGTAATCGTAACAGGTCCAACTCACCAGGGAAATAAAAGTTATGAGCCTGTTTGCACTCAAAAACACGGTCTTCAAAAATGTAATGCAGACTTTGACAGAGCTGCTAGGACATATATGTGAATCCATAATCATAGTGGGAGGTTTTCTAACACTTTTCTCAGCAACTGAGAGAACATACTGATAAAAATCACAAAGGTATGAAAGATTTGAAAAATACAATGAGGAACCGTGGAGATATATCTATCTTTATCTATCTTTATCTATATAGATAGATAAAGATAGATATATCTCCACTGCAATTAATATTTTAAAAACTTTCATATATCTGTATCTATCTGTATCTGTATATCTATCTTTATATCTGTATATCTATCTTTATCTATATCTATCTATATCTATATATAGATATATCTATCTATCTATATCTGTATATAGATAGATATCTTTATAGATATAGATAGATAGATCCATATATAGATATAGATAGATAGATATATCTCTCTATATATAGATATATAGATATAGATATATATAGAGAGAGATAGATAGATATATATCTCTATAGAGATATCTCTCTCTATATATATATATCTGTATATCTATCTTTATATCTATATAGATATAGATAGATATAGATATAGATAAAGATAGATATACAGATACAGATAGATACAGATATATGAAAGTTTTTAAAATTTTAATTGCAGTGTAGTTAACATACATTCTCATATTAGTTTCAGGCATACAATATAGTGATTCCGCAATTCTATACATTACTCCGTGCTCATCACGGTAAGTGTGCTCTTAATCCCCATCACCTATTTTTACCATTCCCTCATTGAATTTCTCTCTGGTAACCATCCGTCTGTTCTCTATAGTTAAGAGGCTGTTTTTTGGTTTCTCTCTCTCTCTCTCTCTTTTTCCTTTGCTCTTTTGTTTCCTATGCTCCTTTGCTGTTTCCATAATTTGGCAATTTTGAATAATTCTGCAGTAAACATAGGTTTATCACCCATATAACTGTGGGTTAAGGATCCCTTTGAATGAGTGTTCTTGTATGTTTTGTGCAAATATCCAGTCGTCTGATTGCTGGATCACATGGTAGTTCTACTTTCAACTTTTTGAAGAAACCCCACACTGTCTTCTACAGCAGCCGCACCAACTTGCATTCCCACCAACAGTGCAAGAAGGTTCCCCTTTCTCCACATCCTCACCAACATCTGTTGTTTCTGTGTTGTTGATTTTAGCCATTCTGGCAAGTGTGGGGTGATAATTCATTGTAGTTTAGATTGGCATTTCCCTGAAGATCAGTGATGCTGAGCACCTTTTCATGTGTCTGTCTGGATGTCTTCTTTGGAGAAATGTCTATTCATGTCGGCTGCTCATTTTTAAATTGGATTTTTAAATTTGGTTTTGGGGTGTTGATTTGTAGAAGTTCTTTATAGATCTTGGCTATTAGCCCTTTATTGGATAGATCATTGGCAAAAATTTTCTCCCACGCAGTAGGTTGCCTTTTAGTTTTGTTGGTTGTTTCCTTTGTTGCGCAGAAGCTTTTTATTTTGATGTAGTTCCGACGGTTTGTTTTTGCTTTTGTTTCCCTTGCCTCAGGAGACATGTCTAGAAAAATGTTGCTCTGACTGATGTCACAGAAATTACTGCCTGTGCTCTCTTGTAGCATTTTTATGGTTTCAGGTCTCTCATTTGGGTCTTTAATCCATTTTGAGTCTATTTTTGTGTATGGTGTAAGGAAGCCATCAAGTTTCATCCTTTTGCATGTAGCTGTCCAGTTTTCCCAGCAGCATTTGTTGAGCAGACTGTCTTTTCCCCGTTGTATACTCTCACCATTTTTGTCATACTTTAATTGACCATATAACTGTGGGTTAATTTCTGCACTCTCTGTTGTGTTCCACTGATTGATGTCTCTTCTTTTTGTGCCAGTACCATACTGTTTTGATCACCATCTCCTTGCAACAGAACTTGAATTCTAGAACTGTGATAGCACCAGTGGTTTTGTCTCTCTTTTTCAGGGTTATTTTAGCTATCGGCAGTCCTTGAGGTTCCATATAAATCTTAGGATTTTCTTTGTTCTAGCTCTATGAAAAACACTGTTGGTGTTTTGTTTGGGATGGCATTAGGTCTGTAGATTGCTTTGGGTAGTATAGACATGTAACAATATTTGTTCCTCCAATCTCATGAGCATGGAATATCTTTCCATTTCTTGGTGTCCTCTTCAGTTTCTTTCATCAGTATTTTGTAGTTTTTAGAGTACAGGTCTTTCACCTCTTTGGTTAAGTTCATTCCTGGGTATTTTATTCTTCTTGGTGCTATTGTAAATGGGATGGTTTTCCCAACTTCTCTTTCTGCAGCTCTGCATTGTTAGTGTATAGAAAAGCAACAGATTTCTGTACATTGATTTTGTATCCTGGGACTTTACTGAATTTGTTTATTACTTCTAGCAGTTTCTTGGGGGAGTCTTTTGGGTTTTCTGGATATTGTATCATGTCCTCTACAAATATGAAAGTTTTACTTCTTCCTTCTGGAGTTGGAGGCCTTGTATTTCTTTTTGTTGTCTGATTGCTGTGGTTAGGACTTCCAGTACTGTGTTGGGTTAAAGTGGTGAGAGTGGACATCCTCCTCTTGTTCCTGACTTCAGGGGAAAGTCTTTCAGTATTTCCCACTGAGTATGATGTTGACTGTGGGTTTTTCATATAAGTCCTTTATTATGCTGAGGTATGTTCCCTCTAGACCTACTTTGTCGAGGGTTGTTATCTTGAATGGATGTTTACTTTGTTAAATGTTTCTTTCTGCATCTGTTGAAAGGATCATATGGTTTTTAAACTTTCTCTTACTGATTTGACGTATCATGTTGATTGATTTGCAAGTATTGGACCATTTTTGCATCCTGGGAATATATCCCACTTGATCGTGGTGAATGACTTTTTAAATGGCTTGTGAGATTCGGTTTGCCAGTATTTTGTTGAGGACTTTTGCAGCTATATTCATCAGAGACATTCGTTCTCTTTTGTTGTGGTGTCTTTATTTGGTCTTGGTATCGGGCTAAGGCTGGCCTCATTAAATGAATACATTTATATCGGTGCACTCAACAATGGCAGGATACATAGTCTTTTCATGTGCTATTGATATTTCCCAAAACTGACCACATGTTGACCATAAAGCAGGTCTCAGCAAATTCTGAGACAATTAAATAATAAGGAGTAGATGCCCTGAGGCGCCTGGGTGGTTCAGGTTAAGTGTCTGCCTTTAGCTCAGGTCACAACCCCAGGCTCCTGGGATCCAGCCCTGCATTGGGCTCCCTGCTCAGCAAGAAGCCTGCTTCTCCCTCTCTCCCTCCCTCTGCTTGTGTTCCCTCTCTTGCTGTCTCTCTGTCAAATAAGAAAACAGAATCTTTTAAAAAAGAATTTTAAAAAGGTAAATTCTCTGACTACAGTGCCATGAAGTTATAAATTAGTAACCAGTGATAACTAGAAAATCCCCCATGGGCTTTTAAATTAAGAAAAATCCTTCCTTAGAGGATATGTAACCCAGAGCTCAAAGAAGAAAATGTTAACGAGATTTAAAATACATTTTGAAAGAAAATTAATGAAAATGTGTGCGATAATGCTTCAATGTGTGTACTACAACAAAAGAAAGGCAACAAAAATAACCTGTGCATCTATTTCACAAATTTAATAACACAGCAGATTAAACTCCAAGAAAGCAGAAGAAATGAAATAAGGATAACAGCATTAGTAAGTCAAAGATAAAACAAAATAGCCAAGGTTGGTTCTTCAGAAGGGCAACACAAGTGGCCGTCAACCCTGTGGGCCTGAAGGGAAAAGAAAAAAGTTACCTAAAAATCAATGTCTGGAACAAATGAGGAGCCATAGCTATGGACAATAAAGGTATTAAAAGATCATTAGTTGAAATCATGAGCAGCTCTATGTAAACAAATCTGAAGGTTAAGATATATTGTACACATTTCAAGAAAAGACAAATGACACAAAAACAACAAGTTATCCTCAAAATACTAAACATGTGAAATCTGAAGAAAACAACAACAAAACAATGTCCATATTCTGATGACCCCACCAATTTATTCTTCAAAATTTTTAGGAAGAAATAATGGCAATTTTACCTACTTGCCAGAAAACAGAAAAGAAAGGAGTCACTTTCATCTCATTGTATGAAGCCTAAACATTACAAGAGAGGAAGTGTACAAGCCAATCTTCCACATAAGCATAGAAGGAAAAAGTCATGAATAAACCCCTAGGAAAACAAATCCAGTTATATATGTCAAAAGGATAATGTATCACACGAATATCAGGACTATTCTAGAAATAGAGTGGTTTGGCACTTGGAAATAAATGTACCTCACAGAATTAACGTATGAAGAAGAAAACCTTGTTACATTCCCTATAGAGGCAGAAGAACGTATTTCATGAAATTGATTTTTGAAAACTAAGCATCCAACAATGTGGAGAAACGGGGACACTTGTGCACGGTCCGTGGGAATATGAACTGGTACAGGAGCTATGGAAAACAATGTGGAGGTTCCTCAAAAAGTTACAAATAGAATTACCATATGATCCAGCAGTTCTGCTTCTGAGTTTGTATCTGAAGGAAACAAAATCACTACCTCGAAGAGATATCTGCATCCCCATGTTCGTTTCAGTATTATGCACAATAGCCACAACTTGGAAGCAACCCAAGTGTCTATGGACAGATGAATGGATAAAAAAGATTTTATAGTGGGATTTTACTCAGTCAGGGAAACAAGGGAAATCCTGCCGTTTGTGACAACATGGAAGGACCTTGAGGGCATCGTGCTATGTGAAGTAAGTCAGACAGACAAAGACAAATACTGTATGATCTCACTTATATGTGGAATCTGAAACAAAGCCAAACACAGAAACAGACAGTAGATGGTGCTTGCCAAGGGCTGGGGGGTGGGGGGTGTGGGGAGATGTTGGTCAAAGGAGGCAGACTCTCAGTTGTAAGATGAAAAAGTTCTGGAGTTCCAATATTCAGTACGATGACTAGAGTTAGCTATACTCTTACATACTTTTGAAAGTTGCTTAAAAAAAAAAAAGAAAAGATCTTACATTTTCTCACCAAAATATTATAATTATGTGCCGTGAAGGAGTTGTTAACTAACTTTATTGTGGTAATCATTTCCCATAGGTGTGTGTATCAAATCATCACGTTAGGTAAATTTACAGAATGTTATAGGTCAATTACATATCAATAACTTTGGAAATTTATTTAAAATAAAAATACACATTTAAGATAAAACCTCTAAGCAAACTAGGAATAAAAGAGAACTCTCTCTTTTTTTAAAAAATTTTTACTTATTTATTTGACAGAGATCACAAGTAGGCAGAGAGGCAGGCAGAGAGAGAGAGGGAGAAGCAGGCTCCCCGCTGAGCAGAGAGCCGGATGTGGGGCTTGATCCCAGGACCCTGAGATCATGACCGGAGCCGAAGGCAGAGGCTTTTACCCACTGAGCCACCCAGGTGCCCCAAAAGAGAACTCTCTTAAACCACTCAGAATATCTTTGAAAAGCCTACAAAAACAGGGGCACCTGGGTGGCTCAGTCGGTTAAGCAACCTACTCTTGGTTTTGGCCCAGGTCATGATCTCATGGGTTGTGCGATCAAGCCTGGCCTCGTGCTCCAGGCTCAGAGGGGAGTCCACTTGAAAATTCTCTCCCTCTGCCCCTCCCCCTACTCGGGAGTCCCGTCTCTCTCTCTCTCTCTCTTAAACAAATAATCTTTTTTTAAAAAATGAAAAAGCAAAAGCCTACCAAAACCATTGCACTTAATCATGAAATATTGAAAGTCATCCTTCCGAGATCATGAAAAAAAAGTCAGTGATCTACTGTCCCTACAAACAATGCCATAAGGGAAGAAAAAGTAGCAAAGATGGTCCGGCCAGTATAGCTCTAAATGCATACACATGTGAATCCAAGAACATGTATATGAATGTTCTCCACAGTGGCATTTTTAATACTCCGGGACCAGAAACGACTGAAACGTCCATCAGAAATAGGAGGTACCAAAAAAAATTGCGGCGTATTTACACAAATTGAGGTATTACTCGGTAGTGAAAATCCATGAACTCAGCCAACAAACAAACAACAAAAAAAGAGGCATAAGTGAAAAATATGGTTGCCAAAAGAAAGCTAGATTATAAGAATATGTACTCTAATGATTGTGTTTCTCATGTGCAATGAAGTTCACAAGCAGGCACAAGTGAAGTGTTAGAAGTCAAAATACTGGTTAGACTTGCTGAGGCGGCACACACCACTGGCCAGGTAAAGGCACAAGGGTGATTTTGGTCTGTTGGCAAGGCCAGATCTCTTGACCTGGATTGTAGTTTATCAGATACTTGTGATGTAGTTAGTAATTTACTGACTGGTACATTTATGTTTCATGCAATTCCCTTTGGTGCTCTATTTCACTGAAAAGTTACAGAAAGATATTCAATAAGTAGAGTTCCAGGAGTGTACATAAAGAATTGATTCTTTGGTTATTTGTATATTTCCTGACTACCATGCCATTAAACTATAAATTAATAACCAAAATCTTCAGAAAAATTCCTCATATGTTTGTAAAGGAATATCTTCCCGAATACCCAGGGCTCTAAGAAGAAATAACGTTGAAGTTAGAAAATATTTTGAACTGACGAAGATGAAAACTCAAGAGACTTTTTGCCTGCTGTAATTATTAAATCTCTTCTCTTGTGATGCTTATATATCTCAGGGAAGGATCTACTGCCTCTTTGGGAAAAGGCAAGATGCCAGCGGTTTGTACAAGTTGGGAATGTGGCTAGGAATTAAACCGTTATGTAGATTTTGTACTTAAATCCCTATATTGGGTTTGGATGCCTGCCTTCACCTGAGGCTGAGATCCCGAAGTTCATTAATCATCCATTTATCCCCTCCAGAAAATAAGTATTTGCTCAAACTCCCAAGGGCTTGGGGAAAGCAATTGGCCCAGCCAAAGGTTGCTGAGAGGGGTTCTGGGTTTCTAAATGTGTCTTAACCATACTTTAGAACAATTATGTAATTTATAACCCCCACCATTACCTCTAGCTTGCAGGGGAACATGCCACTGCCAATCTCACCAACAGTTTGAAGGTCTGGTGAGGGAGGGGGGTTTAAAGACCATTGCTTTGGAGGTTTCCTCACTGGTGGGTTAGGACTGAATGCTCGTAAACCAGTTAATGCAGACATCACTCATCTGTCTGCTTTCCATCTTCTCATACTTTATAATTACTGTCTCCTCACCCATCCCTTTTTGTCTTGTGGGGTTAGGCAGCTAATGAAAAGGATCTAGCCAGGAGAGCAGAAGGAGGAATAGATGGAAGAATAAAGAATGAGAAAGGGAATGGATGAAGGATAGGAGCAAAGTGCCTCTGGGGCACTTGGAAAGAGGAGCAAGCGTCCAGCGACATGATGAAACAGCTCCTCACTGTGTTTTGGTGCATGTGTTAGATCTCAGTGAGTGGGTATCTGGTTGGACTTCATGTTCACACCTGGGGTGGTGGAAAGCAGGATACCTAGGTCCCATTATGAGAGTCCCATCATGCTGTAAATGATGGAAGAGGATAGTTGTCCCCAATGTTAAGGGGAAGACAGTTACCCTAAGGAGGCAAAAAGAGAATGCTGGATGGCATAATGCCAAATGCCAATGAGCTTCCCTCCACCGAGCCCACCATGGAAATTAGTTCCCCTATTGTTCATAGTCGTAGCTCCTTGTCATTTAATTCCATAGCACTTCTCATAATTTGCAAATGTAACAATGATGTCTGTGAAGCATTTTATGATGCACTGACCTACCAGGCTGAAAGCTCGATATGCATAGCCATATTAGTCCTATCATAATTGGATGAATCAATTCTTAGTCACTCCATAAGTAGCTGGATGGGGGCAGGGGAGGAAGGGTGCAAGGAAGAACAAAGTATACAGAGAAGGAGGAAGAAAAGAGAGGGCAGAACACCGGAGGACCAAAATGAAAACCTAAGGAGGGAGAGAAGAGGCCAGGGATTGGCCATGACGGAAGGAGGAGAAACTGAAAGACAAGGCAGGTAGGAGAGAGGGAGGAGTGGGAAGGGGAAAATAAGAAGGTAATGATGTATATTGAAGTGGTCATAGCACAGCCTCACCCACAAGAATCCTGTGGGCCTGCAGCATGATGCAGAGAATGGTGTGTGTGTGTGTGTGTGTGTGTGTGTGTGTGTGTGTGTGTGTGTGTTTCCTGGGTGATAATAAGTGCAGGGTAAGACCTGCTAGTGGAAATTGCGAATTTTTTCGATATGAGTGCTTTGCTCAAATCTCTTCCCCTGAGGGCCTTTATGTCAGAACAACCTCTGCTTTTCTCCCATAGGCCAATGCGTTACTCAGCTTCAGTTCCCATGGTAACCAAGCTATCTGCTTCCTGTCATGTCTAGGGACTAAGAATGAGACAAAGAGAAAGGCTGGGAAATGTGTCTTCTTCTGAGGTAAGGAAGTTCCTCTTCAGGGATTTAAAAGCACAGTCTATTTAGTTCCATCTTGACCTGCGCCCATGCCTGGTGGAGGAGGACAGAAATTACAGAGAGGCCCAGTATGAACTCAGAAATTCTACCTCTCCATAATGCACCCACATGGTTGGGAGACCTAGGCTTCCTCGCCCCTTAGCCACCTTCCTATCAATAATTTGTCTTACCTCCAAACCACACCCATGAAGTCCAGGATTCCTTCCCCACATCCAATTTCTCCTCGCCCTACCCTGTAGCCTCTATCACATTATGGGGGGAGGGGAGTTCCAGTAGCCCCGTTTTCTGACACGAACCTCAGTTCCAGCTAGGTTTTGGAAGCACTGCTTCCAGAAAAGATCCGTGATCCACAGTAGGGGAGTCACTCAGGACAAACAACTTCCTCCTCCTCTCCTCTTTGGCCTGGGAGACCTCTACCCAGATCATGAGACCAGTTAATAAGGCTCCTACTTCCTGTCCCCCTGCCCCTCTTCTACCAGGGCCTTGGAGAGACTGAGAAGGGAGGTCTCTGCCAATCTCCCGATTTGGGATCACAGCAGAAGTACCGAAATGCCTCTTCCCTTTCCCCTTCTCCAGAGTAGCCAACTTCTTCCTTTGCGTTTTCTCCCCATTTCAGAGTCTGGGCAAGCATGGTTTCTGGCAAGACATGAGACTTCCCAGGGCACCAGTTTGTGAGGAGAGACAGCGTGAAACTTGAAAGTATGTCCCATCTGCCCCTCCCTTCTCTCCCAGTATTTTAGGTATCTCTGGAAGTCCATTTGTCCAGCCTCACTCTCTTCTCCTGGGTCTCGGCTATCCACCGTTTCCCATGTCCTGAAGTCCCTCAGTCCAAAATAGTCTGAGGAATCTCATCTCCACTCCTATTGAATAACACACACTGGTGCTCGCTTCGGCAGCACATATACTAGAATAACACACACTGGACAGAATCCAAACCCTTTAGTTTTGTTTTGTTTTGTTTTGTTTTGTTTTGTTTTGAGACACCCAGTTTATGTCTGTCAAGGGAGTTTGCTTCATATCCACTGCCAGTATCCACCTGCCAGCCACTCCTCTAAGTCTCAAACGCCTCTCAGGGGATCCCAGTCCTGCTTCGATGCTGCCCTCTGTCTGGATGTCCGGCAGGAGATTCCCTTGGAGTAGGACCACAGTGGAACAGTAATGCAAGGAAAGCAATGCTCTGCTTGATGCCCTTCTCCTGAAATCCCCCCCAAACACAACTCTAGACTTTATGGGAGCTGCAGATTTGAAGGATAGGTGAAAAGTAACTAGAGGAGCAAGAGGCAATGATAATATGGAACAAAAGTACTAGGAAATGATGGCTAAGTATCAATGTTCCTAGAGCCCACAGAAAATCACCCATCTCCTGCTTCCCTGACAAAAAGTTATGCCTTCTGGGGAGATTCCACTCTGGGTGGACCCCTGTTCCTAGTTTTTCTTCTCTGTCTTCAGGACTGCCATTTTCTCGCCTTGAGGAAGAGAAAGTCCTCTCCATTCTCTCCTTCCCTATAGGGACTTATTTTTTCCCTAACAATGGGATCTTTCCACATCTCCAACCCCCTGACTCTGAACATACAAACATACAAAGACTCTCTCACACACACACCCCAGAACTAGCAGTGGCACACAATAATCGCGAACCAATACACTTCTCAGCTTTTAAATGAGTCCATCTAGATTAACCTCTAGTGCTCAGTCTGCATGGATCTCGTGTACTTCAAACCTCATTCCCTGATCCTCTGGCCAATACTGGTTTGCTAATGTCTTCATTCTCAATTTGGCCATACACTCAAGGATGTAAGTATCAGCATGTCTTTAAGTAAGAGTATGAAGCCTGGGGCAGGCGGGCCATAATTTTAACAAAGACAGCATCTCCAGTTGATCTAATCTTTATTCTGACCCTTGAAAACTCCTCACCCCTGCAGCTAATCAGTTTCTCTTGCATCTTCATAGTCTTTTGCTCTAGTGGTTATTCCCATCAGCATACCATTATGCTCCACTATACTCCAATTTAAACAAATGCCTTTCCTCGATCACACTTCCCAACCCATGATTGTTCCAAGTATAAGCTGCTCTTCATAGCAAAGACTTTATCATAAGTTGTCTAAATGAGCTGTCTCCACTTACTCCCCTCTCCCTCCAACACATCTTGCATCGCCTTCTCTCCTCTAAACTTGTTTTTTCATGTTCTTGAACAAACCACCAGGATGTGACATCAAAGTGTCATTCCTCTGCTTCTGTCTCACTTCTTAGTAACATTAAACATGTTGCCTACTTCCTCTTCTTTGATATCTTTTGATTTTTATGAAACCACTCTCTTTTGGTTCTCTTCCTTCCTGCGTGGGTCCTATCCTTTGACTTAGTTATGGGCTTCTCTTCCTCTAAACATCTTTACAGGTTGACAAGCTCTAGGTTGGTGCTTTGTATTCTCTTTTCTTCCTTTCGTACATTTTCTAAGAAATTTTTAATCAACTTATATAGCTTAAATATATACAGCTATTTTTATGTCAATCACACCTCACTCATGTGGCTTAAAAATAAGATAGAACATATTTCTTTTCCCTTTATGACTGTAAATAAAGCAGCTGCCAACCTCTGTATGAATCAGTATGTGATTACAGCAATAGGAAAATGCACAGGTTTGTTTGATCCAAAATAAATCTTCTTGAGAAGAGGGCACGTATTGCATGGAGCTCTGGGTTTTATAGGTAAACAATGAATCTTGGAACACTACATCGAAAACTAAAGACGTACTGTCTGCTGGCTAACATAACATAATAAAAAATAATAATAAAATAAAAACATTAAAAATAAATTAATAAATATATATAAAGTAACCTAAAGAATACCAATATAGAAATAAAAATGAACACAACAAAATCAGTAACAAATTAGAATAAATAAGTGAATCCAAGATTGCAATGTACTACAGTTTTTGTATGCTGAATTCATTTATTCTCCAGCATTAATTTGGACATGACAACTATTTTAGATGGATATGAGTTTAAGTTTGGCAACTACTGTGGACAGTACTTCATCTAATTTATGTGGATTGACGTTCTTAAGCGAAAGTAAGATAGTTTGTTTCTGATTATTCTAAAACCGTACATAGCCAAAATTAGTCTCATTTATCATTATGCACTGTTCCGCTTTAGTTTTTTTAAGTTTCAAATTTTATTTTATTTTTCCAGTGTTCCAAGATTCATTGTTTGTGCACCACACCCAGTGCTTCATGCAATATGTGCCCTTCTTAATAGCTTTTGTACATTCACATTTATTAAAAAAAATAAATAAAACGGATAACCAATACGTCATGAGCACTGGGTATTACGTAAGATCAATGAATCACTGAACTCTACCTCTGATATTAATAACCAGGTGGTGGGTATTGGGGAGGGCACATATTGCACGGAGCACTGGGTGTGGTGGAAAAACAACGCATACTGTTACGCTGAAAAGAAATTAAAAAAAAAAAAAAACCTTAAATAAATAAATAAATAAATATAAAAATAATGCACTACATGTTAATTAATTGAATTTAAATTTTAAAAAATAAATTTAAAAAGGAAAAATAAGAAATCACAAGGGAATTTATAAAATATTTGGAACAGAATTAAAGTTAAATTTGTGGGGCACCTTAAATCAATCACCTTCTGCCTTAAGAAACTAAAAAAAGAACAGAAAATTAAACCCAAAGTAAATAGAAGAATGAAATGCTTAAAATAACAGTGGAGATCATCAAAACAAAAATAAAGAATACCCAACTTTTGTATCAACATGGACGGGACTGGAGGAGATTATAACGAAATAAGTCAAGCAGAGAGAGTCAATTATCATATGGTTTCACTTACTTGTGGAGCATAAGGAATAACACAGAGGACATCAGGAGAAGGAAAAGTGAATTGGGGGAAATCAGAGGGGGAGATGAACCATGAGAGACTGTGGACTCTGAGTAACAAACTGAGGGTTTTGGAGGGGAGGGAGTGGGGGGTTCGGTGAGCCTGGTGGTGGGTATTAAGGAGGGCACGTGTTGCATGGAGCACGGGGTGTGGCACATGAACAATGAATCTTGCAACACTGAAAAAATAAAATTAAATTTTAAAAAATTTTTAAATAAAAAAATAAAGGGCTACAGAAAGTCAACAAACTGAAGTCATTCTTTAAAAATATTAATCAAGTTTTTGTATAACCTGAGACGTACAGATCAAGAAACAGAGAGAAAGCAAAATCCTAAGAAATGCAAAAGCGACATCACTCCAGGCCCAACAGAAATTTAAAAGAAAGCAAAACATACCACAAAAACTGGATAACAACAATTTGGAAAAGTTAGATGGAAAGGGCAAAACTCCTTAAAACAATACAAACTTGCCAAACTGATATATGGAAAAACAGAGCACGTAAATGGTCACATATAGAACTCATAAAGCTTTGCAAATAGCACAATCCATTCCAGTCAGTATCACCAGTGTATTCTCTTAAACATTTTAGGAAGAAATCGTGCCAATTCTACACAAATCCTTCCAGAAAATCCATTAGAAATGAGAATGTCCCAAGTCGTTTTATGAGGCCCGTGTGAGCTGGATAAAATGTTAAGGTGCTTAAACATTTACAAATCGAGTAATGCCATAGATCTCAACAGAATAAAAACAAAAATAATATGGCATTCTCAATAGATGAGGAAGATGCTTTTCACATAATGTAATACACGTACATGACAAAAACTCTCAGAAAGTTGGAAAGAGAAGAAAACTTCCTGAACCTGTAAAGGATAGCGGTGAAAAACCTATGCGTAACATTATACTCAATCATGAAAGGCTAAGTATTTACTCCATAGGATGAGGAACACCTCTTTTATTTAATACTGTACTGGAGGTCCTCATCAGTGCAATAAGACAAGAAAATGAGATAAAAATTACAAATATTGGTAAGGAAGAAGTGAAAATGTGCTTATCTACGGAATACATGATTTTTTTCCATAGAAAGCATGTTCGAGCTACCAAAAAAAAAAAAATTGCTCCAAATAACAACCTTGTTTAATAAGGTTGCAGGCGGGTATTAAGGAGGGCAGTTGTTATGATGAGCTCTGGGTGTTATATGTGAGTGATGAATCACTGAATTGTAGTCCAGAAACCAATATGCCCTGTATGTTAAGTAACAAGATTTAAATTTTAAAAATAAGGTGGCAGGATAGAGGGTGAATAAAAAAATCCAGCTGTCTCTTACCCTAATATTAACCAATTGGAAATGCAGTTAAGGAGGGCACGTGATGGGATGAACGCTGGATGGTATGCGCACCTAATCAATCACTGAACAGTACATCAAAAACCAATGATGTATTTGCTATATGTTGCCTAATTGAATTTAAATTTTAAAATGCAGGGGTCTTTTTTTATGTTTACCAGTTTATTAAAGGACATGATAAAGGATACAGATGAACAGCCAGATGAAAGGTACCTAGGAGGAGGAGTTCTGGGAGGGTCCCAAGCACAGAAGCTTCTGTTCCCGTGCAGTTGGGGTGCCTCACTCTCTCCATGTGGATGGGTTCACAAACCTGGACGCTCTCCAAACACCCCACTTTGGGGATTTTATGGAGACTTTATCACATAGGCATGATTGAACATTAACAACAAAAAAATTAACGCAGTTAATATAGCATCAAATAACTCCATATATCTAAGAATAAATCTAGCAAAAGTGTACAGTATTCCTACACCAAAACGACAAAATATCACAAAGAGAAAATTCGAAAGACATAAATGAATGCAGAAAGACTAAAAACCAAAACGTTCTAATCCCGGTGTGGTTAACATCCTGTGTTCTATTAGTTTCAGGTGCACGATATAGTGATTCAACAATTCCATATATTGTACAGTGCTCACCAAGGTAATTGTGCTCTTAATCCCCTTCTCACCTATTTTACCCATCTCCCCAACCACCTTCCCTCTGGTAACTCTTCCTTCTTTATAGTTACGAGCCTGTGTTTTGGTTTGTCTCTTTTTTTAAAAAAACTCAATTTTTATGTCATTTCTCCCCAAACTGATCTATAGG
>JAHRIG010000595.1:0-11033 GCA_020311275.1 Eira barbara
CACCATTCAAGCTCCACAGTCATTGTAAATCCCAGCACATCAATGTTATTTGTGGAAAATCAGTAAATTTTTTGTGTGGAAAATAGGAAAAATGTTCTTTCAAACATAAGGTCATAATGTTTATAGACAAGCATTATAAGAGTTTTCTCTCAAATTACTAACTTATGTGTTTTTCCATATAACACATATTTTTGTCTTGCATAGAGGAATAACCAGCTCTATGCTTTTCAATGTTATTTAGACCATGGTTGCCCTAGTAACAGCCAAATTCTTCACTTCTCTCCCAAATGTGTCTGCATACTGTCCTTATCTAGTCCTGATCATAACCGATACATCATTTTCAGACATTCTCAGCCTGCCTCAAGTCTTTGTTCATATTGTTCAGTCAGGTCAGAAAGTATCTCAGTCGTACCTTTCATAATCTACAGTCGACCCTTGAACATGTGGGGATTAGGGACGTGTATAACTTTTGAGCCCTGCCCCAAACTTAACTACTAATCGTCTACAGTTGACTGGAAGCTGTACCGATAACATGAGCAGTTGATTAACACATATTTTGTATGTCGTGCATGATATACGTGTTATATACTGTATTTTTTTGTAACAAAATAGTTAGTAGGAAACTCATAAGGAAAAGAAAATACAGTACTCTACAGTATTTATTGAAAAAATTCCACATGTAACACAACTCACAGTTCAGGCCAGTGCTATTCAAGGGTCAATGGTATCATCATGTGCTACTCAAGCTTTCCTCAGTTATGTGCCCCTTTCTAGCTATTTTAACCACATTTAGCACTGTGTATCTTTTTAAATTGGATTCCCTGGATTACAAAAACATCTTATTTCTTTTAGGGGAATATTTTCTTCATTTTTTTGAACAAATTTATAAAAAAAATTGTGGTATTTGTAGGAGGCAGTGTATAAATTTGTACCAGCTCTCAGAGTTAATTCTGTGGAAACCAGTTGCCAATGTGGGGGATTGAGGAGGAAGTAGGGCTACTGGGGTATGAAGTCGCACACAGAAATTTGCCACACACTGTTCAATTAATTTATTCTGTGCTAAAGCAGACTTCAAAACCTGGCCTTAGGCATCTTTGGCATTTTCTAGTTTAACCTCTGCTGAGACATTGTTCCCTACTGTTCCTCAGAATCTTTTTCAACAGTAAGCATGTGGTTTATGCCCAACAATAGTGAGTGGAAGTGCACTCTTAGTTTGTGCTCCAACTCCTCAGGGTATAAAAAGTTATTAACCATGGCATAGCTTTTTTTTTTTTTTTTTTTTTTAAGACTGGAAAGGAACTAAGCCTTGTTCAGCTATACACCGGCCAACTTTTCTTTTGGGAAATGTCTTATCCCACAGAAAGAGTGAGAGGGAGGTTTGGGGTTATATTCTCCCAGGTCATGTACTTTAAATGACACTTGGAATTTAAACAGAAAACTTGTATATATTTCCAACACTAAGACCAATGAATATGCAACTTTTGGGTAGAAAACAAACCAAAGCATTTTCAACATAAATGCCAATGATGATTTTATTTCCTTCTAGTTTCAAAAATTAGGAGAGAATGCTTCTCTTTGTAAGGGAAATATGAAGTCCCAGAACCAGGACTTACACAGGCTACGTTCACGGTGAAATTCAGTAATCTTCGGCAGCAAAATTAAGCATTTATTTTGACTGTATTGAAAACACCAGATTCCACCTTTTACTCTGAGATAATGAAATTTATCTAATGAGATAATCACCTGGTAAGTAAAAATCCAACCAACACATAGTAAACAACATGACTTTCAAGTTTAAAAAAGCTATATATATTAAAAAGTATATACGTGTATATATACACACATATATAATAAGTTTATATATATAAATTAAATTTTTTATATAAGTCTGTTGATATTATAGGTGCATTTCCCTCTTCAAGTTTTGCAAATATTTTATAACATAACAGTCCATTATATTAGTACAATTCAATGACAGATTAATATTATGTCCCTCCGCAGATGTCAAAATGAAATAAATCATTTTTTGGCTTGATTTTGGGAAATTCGTAAAGGAAATAATATTATTCATGGCCTATATAGGGTGTATCTGAAAAATAATTGGTAGATAAATCAAGTGAGCAACCTGAATTTTAAGCAGGAGAAAGAAAAATAAAGAGGAAAGAGGTACAAATTAAATATAATGAAAGGAATGCACTAGAGTAGAAATACATTCCTACTCTACTTCCTTTGCTACTCTGTAAGTACAGTGAATAATTAAGAGTATGATGCATTGCGATTTGGAAAACCTCAATCAGAGGATCCTGCACGTCAATGTGGGCCAAATCTGATCAGGAAGGAGAAAAGGGTAAACAATAAGAAAGGAAATAGAATTAGTTCAGTCAAGCCTGGGTACTGGTGTTAGGAGAAAACTTTGACGCTGTCAGCAAAGATTTAGCTGGACCTTGACTTGGGGAGAGGTAACTTGGTTACAGAAAGAAAAAACAAAAAAAGGTAATATGCCCCTAGAATAATTCTAAGAATAATCTGGACTTACCAACCAAATTTATCAGTATCACATAATAAAAAATAATTAAAATGTGCCTAAAATTAGTGTTTAGAACATCAGTATTTTATCCAAATTTTAAAGAGACTCAGTTTCCTTTTTGCAAAATAGACATAATCGAAGAATCATTGGCCTCTTTAGGATTCACAATTTAATACATGTAGAAGTTTTAGAACTATCTGCAGAGGATGGTGAGCACTAAATAATATTAGAAATTACCATTATTTCTCTCATGTCTGTGCAAGACTGCTGATAATAGCAACCTATTTTATATATATTTAATAGCCTGCATTTTTATTTATTAACATTTTAGTGTACTTTTGCTTATTTTTCCTTTTCTATATGGGGTGCCTAATTTATACCAAATGATATGAGGAAGAGCAATGTGAAAAAGAAACTAATTAGTGCCTATTGTATACTTTGCACCATATTATGCAATCCACGCAACTATGGAATATCAATCTTAGGAATGCCCATGTTAAAATGGAAGAAACTGATTGTCAGACAAGTTAATTACCTTACTACAGGTCATATGGCCCCATTGCTATCCTCCTTAATAGCGGAATTAGTCCTTGAAGCTTCTGATAAGCTCTGTCTTTATTTATTTATTTATTTATTATTTTTTTTTTAAAGATTTTATTTATTTATTTGACAGACAGAGATCACATGTAGGCAGAGAGGCAGGCAGAGAGAGAGGAGGAAGCAGGCTCTCCGCGGAGCAGAGAGGCCGATGCGGAGCTCGATCCCAGGACCCTGAGATCATGACCTGAGCTGAAGGCAGAGGCTTTAACCCACTGAGCCACCCAGGAGCCCCATGATAAGTTCTGTCTTTAAATGACACAGACATGAAATCAGGATCTTGTAAATCTCAAATTCAGTAACTTTAATATTAACAAAGGAGACATTGTAAATAATGTGAAGGTTTGGAAATGTTCTAATTTAAATAGCATGATTATGAATTCTTTGGGTATCTGATGATGCTTTGGAGAATTACCAAGAAGAATATTCAGCTGAGGGTAATAAGGGAAGTCACTGTAATATTTGCTTATCTTGCCAGTATGGGATCTAGATAACATGAGAGAAGGAGCAAGAGCCAAAGAGTTTCAAACTATCCTGCTTGTTAATTAATACAATTTTGCTACTTGAATTTTTTTATGTTTTTATTTTTATTTTTTAAAGATTGTATTTATTTATTTGACAGAGAGGGACAAAGTGAGAGAGGGAACACAAGCAAGGGGAGTGGGAGAGGGAGAAGGAGAAGTAGGCATCCTGCCAGCAGAGAGCGCAATATGGGGCTTGATCTGAGGAACCTGGGATCATGACCTGAACCAAAGTCAGACACTTACCAACTGAACCACCCAGGCGCCCCAGGATCCAAGTTTTTTTTTGTTTTTGTTTTTGTTTTTAATGTCCAAAATAATGTTTTATTCTCAATATAATAATGTCATCAAAATTTTACAAGTACAAAGAATAAAATTATGATTTGATCCTTTAAAATACAATAATGTGATTTTTATTATTTTTTTAATTTTTTAAATTACTTTTCACTGTATTAGAATTCATTGTTTATGCACTACACCCAGTGCTCCATGCAGTACATGTCCTCCACAATACCCACAACCAGGCTGGCCCAACTTCCCACCCCCGGCCCCTTCAAAATCCTCAGGCTGTTTTTCAGAGTCCAAAGTCTCTCATGGTTCATCTCCCCCTCCAATTTCCCTCAACTCCCTTCTCCTCTCCATCTCCCCATGTCCTCCATGTTATTTCTTTTGTTCCACAAATAAGTGAAACCATATGATAATTGACTCTCTCTGCTTGACTTATTTCACTCAGCATAATCTCTTCCAGTCCCATCCATGTTGATACAAAAGTTGGGTATTCATCCTTTCTGGCGGAGGCATAATACTCCATAGTGTATATGGACCACATCTTCCTTATCCATTTGTCCATTGAAAGGTATCTTGGTTCTTTCCACAGTTTGGCAACTGTGGCCATTGCTGCTATGAACATTGGGGTACAGATGGCCCTTCTTTTTACTACATCCGTATCTTTGGGGTAAATACCCAATAGTGCAATTGCAGGGTCATAGGGAATCTCTATTTTTAATTTCTTAAGGAATCTCCACACTGTTTTGGAAAGTAGTTGTACCAACTTGCATTCCTAACAACAGTGTAAGAGTGTTCCCCTTTCTCCATATCCTCCCCAACACACATTGTTTATTGACTTGTTAATTTTGGCTATTCTAACTGGTGTAAGGTGGTATCTCAATGTGGTTTTCATTTGAATCTCCCTGATGGCTAGTGATGATGGACATGTTTTCATGTGTCTGATAGCCACTTGAATGTCCTCATTGGAGAAGTGTCTGTTCATGTCTTCTGCCTATTTTTTTGACATGATTATTTGTTTTGTGTGTGTTGAGTTTGAGAAGTTCTTTCTAGATCCTGGATATCAGTCTTTTGTCTGTACTGTCATTTGCAAATATCTTCTCCCATTCCGTGCATTGCCTCTTTGTTTTGTTGACTGTTTCCTTTGCTGTGCAGAAGCTTTTGATCTTTAGTCAGTTTTGATCATGAGTCCCAAAAGTTTTGATCTTGAGTCCCAAAGGTTCATTATCACTTTTGTTTCTTTTGCCTTTGGAGATATATCTTGAAAGAAGTTGCTGTGGCTGATAGTGAAGAGGTTTCTGCCTATGTTCTCCTCTATGTTTCTGATGGATTCCTGCCTACGTTGAGGTCTTTTATCCATTTCGAGTTTATCTTTGTGTATGGTGTAAGAGAATGGTCGAGTTTCATTCTTCTACATACAGCTGTCTGATTTTCCCAGTACCATTTGTTGTAGAGACTGTCTTTTTTTCACTGGATATTTTTTTCCTGCTTTGTCAAAGATTATTTGACCATGGAATTGAGGGTCCATATCTGGGCTCTCTATTCTGTTTCAATGGTCTATGTGTTTGTTTTTATGCCAGTACCATGCTGTCTTGATGATCACAGCTTTGTAGTAAAGCTTGAAATCAGGCAACGTGATGCCACCATTTTTTTTTTTTTTTAATATTTCCTTAGCAATTCGGGGTCTCTTCCAATTCCATACAAATTTTAGGATTATTTGCTTCAGCTCTTTGAAAAATACCGGTGGAAATTGATCAGAATGGCGTTAAAAGTATAGATTGCTCTAGGCGGTAGAGACATTTTAACAATCTTTATTCTTCTGATCCAGGAGCATGGAAGGGTCTTCCATCTTTTTGTGTATTCTTCAATTTCTTTCATGAGTATTCCGTAGTTCCTCGAGTACAGATCCTTTACTTCTTTGGTTAGGTTTATTCCCAAGTATCTTACGGTTCTTGGTGCTATAGTCAATGGAATCGATTCTCTAATTTCCCTTTCTGTCTTTTCATTGTTAGTTTATAACAAAGCAACTGATTTCTGTGCATTGATTTTGTATACTGCCACATTACTGAATAGAAGGATGAGTTCTAGTAGTTTAGGGGTGGAGTCTTTTGCATTTTCCATATAAAGTATCATGTCATCTGCGAAGAGAGAGAGTTTGACTTCTTCATTGACAATTTGGATACCTTTTATTTCTCTTTGTTGTCTGATTGCTGTTGGTAGGACTTCTAATACTATTTTGAACAAGAGTGATGAGAGTGGGCATCCTTGTCTTGTTCCTGATCTCAAAGGGAAGGCTGTGAGCTTTTTCCCTTTGAGGATGATATTTTCTGTGGGTTTTTCATAGATAGATTTTATGAAGTTCAGGAATGTTCCCTCTATCCCTATACATTGAAGCATTTTATTCAGAAATGGATGCTGGATTTTGTCAAATGCATTTTCTGCATCAATTGAGAAGACTATGTGGTTCTTTTCTCTTCTCTTATTGATTTGTTCTATCACATTCATTGATTTGCGAATGTCGAACCATCCTTGCAACCCATGGATGAATCCCACTTGGTCATGGTAGATAATCTTTTTAAAGTGCTGTTGGATCCTATTTGCTAGGATCTGGTTGAGAATTTTTGTATCCATATTTATCAGGGATATTGCTCTGAAATTCTCCTTTTTGGTATGGTCTTTGCCTGGTTTGGGGATCAGGGTAATGCTGGCTTCATAAAAAGAGTCTGGACGAGGGTCCTGGGATCAAGCCCTGTGTTGGGCTCTCTGCTCAGCAGGGAGCCTGCTTCTCCCTCTCTCTCTGCCTGCCTCTCTGCCTACTTGTGATCTCTGCCTGTCAAAAAAAAAAAAAAAAAAAAAAGAGTCTGGACGTTTTCCCTCTGCTTCAATTTTTTGAAACAGCTTCAGGAGAATAGGTGTTATTTCTTCTTTGAAAGTTTGGTAGAATTCCCCAGGGAATACTTCAGGTCCTGGGCTCTTGTTTTTTGGGAGGTTTTTGATCACTGCTTCAATTTTGTTACTAGATATTGGTCTATTCAGGTTGTCAGTTTCTTCCTGGTTCAATTTTGGGAGTTTATAGTTTTCCAGGAATGCATCCATTTCATCTAGGTTGCTTAACTTATTAGCATATAACTGTTGATAATAATTTCTGATGGTTGTTTCTATTTCCTTGGTGTTAGTTGTGATCTCTCCCTTTTCATTCCTAATTTTATTAATTTGGGTCCTCTCTCTTTTCTTTTTGATTAGTTTGGCCAATGGTTTATCGATCTTACTGATTCTTCCAAAAAACCAGCTTCTAGTTTCATTGATGCATTCTACTGTATCTCTAGTTTCTATCTCTTGATCTCTGCTTTAGTCTTGATTATTTCCCTTCTTATGTGTGGAGTTGGCTTAATTTGTTGTTGTTTCTCCAGTTCTTTATGGTGTAGAGACAGCTGGTGTATTCTGGATCTTTCAGTTTTTTTGAGGGAGGCTTGGATGGCTGTGTATTTCCCCCTTAGGACCACTTTTGCTGTATCCCATAGGTTTTGGACCGAAGTGTCTTCATTCTCATTGGTTTCCATGAATTGTTTAAGTTCTTTGGTTTCCAGGTTGATCCAAGGATTCTTAAGCAAGGTGGTCTTTAGCTTCCAGGTGTTTGAGTTCCTTTCAAAGTTTTCCTTGTGGTTGAACTCCAGTTTCAAAGCATTGTGATGTGAGAATATGTAGGGAATAATCTCAATTTTTTGGTATCGGTTGAGCCCTGATTTGTAACCCAGTATGTGGTCTATTCTGGAGAAGGTTCTATGTGCACTTGAGAAGAATGAGTATTCTGTTGTTTTAGGGTAGAATATTCTGTATATGTCTACGAGGTCCATCTGGTCCAGGGTGTCATTCGATGCTCTTGTTTCTTTATTGATTTTCTGCTTGGACAATTTGTCTGTTACTGAGAATGGCATGTTAAGATCTCCTACTATTAATACATTCATATCAATATGACTCTTTATCTAGATTAACAGTTTTCTTATGTAATTGGCTGCTCCCATATTGGGGGCATAAATATTTACAATTGTTATCTCTTTTTGGTGGATAGTCCCTTTAAGAGTTATGTAGTGTCCTTCTATATCTCTGACTACAGTCTTCAGTTTAAAATCTCATTTATCTGATATGAGAATTGCTACCCCAGCCTTCTTTTGAGGCTCATTGGCATGAAAGATTCTTCTCCATCCCTCCACTTTCAGTCTGGGTGTATACATAGGTTCAAAATGTAGACAACATATGGATGAGTCCTGTCGTTTTATCCAGTCTGCAACCCTTTGTCGTTTTATGGGCGCATCTAGGCCATTCACATTGAGAGTGATTATTGATAGATACGTTTTTATTGACATCGTGTTACCTGGAAGTCTTTGTTTCTATAGATTGTCTCCATATATTTCTGTTCAATGATATTCTTAGGATTTTTCTTTTATAGAACTCCCCTTAATATTTCTTGCAGTGTCGGCTTGGTGGTCACATACTCTTTTAAACCTTGCTGGTCTTGGAAGCTCTTTATCTCTCTATCCATTTTGAATGTCAGTCTTGCTGGATAAAGTATTCTTGGCTGCATGTTCTTCTCATTTAGTGCCCTGAATACATCTTGCCAGCCCTTTTTGACTTTCCTGGTTTCTGTGGACGTTCTGACATTATTCTGATGGGCTTTCTTCTATATGGAAGGAATTTCTTTGCCCTAACTGCTTTCAAGAGCTCCTGTCTACAATTATGATTCATCATTTTCACGATCAGATGTCTCGAGGTCTTTCTAGATTCTATGATCCTGGGGGCAGAACTTTCTGCCTCTAGGACACAAATGCTGGTCCCATTCGCAAGACTGGGAAAGCTTTCATGGAGAATTTGTTCAACTAAATCTTCTAGTCTTCTTTCTTTCTCCTCCCCCTCAGGGATTCCAAGAATTCTGGCATTGGAATGTTTCATGGCCTCATTTTCTTTCCCTAATTCTGTTTTTGTGGCTTCTATGCTGTTTGTTCCAGGCTTCCTCCTGGTCCTTTTTTTCTGTCTGTTTGTCCTCCAGATCACTAATTCTATCTTCTGCCTCAGTTACCCTAGCTTTTATAAAATTTAGATTAGATTGGAACTCATTGAGAATATTGTGAATATCGTTCCCTGGTGGCTTTCACTTCTGCCCTAATCAATTCCATTTTGTCATCCACGGCTTTCTCCCACCTAGCTATTGCCTGGATAATTGTTATCCTGAACTCCCCTTCCAACATACTGTCTATGTCCATATCCAATAGCTCTGATGCAGAAGGCCCAGTCTCTGAATTTTTCTTGTCTTGGGCGTTCCTCCTCCTTGTCATTTTGGTGAGAGATGGCTGACTGGATGTGTAGCCGAATGTATCGACCGTGGTGCAGGCAAGGTGGACCCTGGATTGCTTCTGAGCAATCAAGAGTCCCCACCCAAAAGAAAGAATAAAGAAAAAAAAAAAAGTGAGAGAAAGACAGGAAAAAAAAAAAAAAAAAAAGCTAAGAAAAAAAAAAAAAAAAAAAGAAGGCCCAGCCCACATGGGCCCCAAGATAAGATTTATGAAGTACACAAACAAAAGCAGACAAGCAAAAAGACCAACAAAAGTAAATGACAAGAGAAAAAAAATAAATTAATTAAACCAAAAAAATGAACTTTGTCAAAAAGAACGCCAAGTATAACATTTATATACTACCAGGACAAAAACAAATGCACAGAAACGCTGGCAGAAGAAAAAGATGGGAGAGTGGTTATAAATTCTCAGTGTGGGTGAGGAAGGTTATTTTGATTCTTCCTGCATGTATCTTGATATCTTTGTTAAAGGACTCAAGTTGTTAAGATAAAGGGGGATTAAAAACTGGTTTACCTATAGTGGTAGGATTGATTGGGAAAAGGGGACTACCTTGAAGCTTATCTCTATATGAATTAAAAAAACAAAACAAAAAAAAAAGAATAAACTAAACTGAAATAAAATAAAATTTAAAAAAGTTAAAAAAAATAGAAAAGCAAAAGAAAAATACCAGTATATGTATCAAAAATTTCAGGTTAAAAGGTTGTTATGGAATTTGATATATTGGACATCTCACTGTGATGGTAAACAGGTTAAAAAGTTACATATATAAAAAAATAAAATAAAATGAAAGAAGATAGTCCCTACAGAACAGCTCAGAAAAACTTCCCAGAACAGAGCATAGGTTATGTTAGCAAGATGAACACTTTGGTGATCACAATTGGAAAATTTTAATACATAGGATATTCACTTGACTATATGAAGATTTTTTTTTCCTAATAAGCAAAACAAAGAAAATTCTTTATTTAGCTCCTGAGAAGAAGAAGAAGAAGAAGAAAAAAAAATAGAGTTTGGTAGGCTTCGAATAAGGGTAGTGGTTTTAGGTGAAGAAGGAATGCTATATGTTCAACATTGGATTGCCACAAATCCACACACATGTGCAGAAATACACAGTATAGGAAATAAGATCTTCCTAGAGCTTATATCTCTGCTATAATCAGAATAAACAGACTTGAGTAGACAATGAAGAATGAGAGAGAAAATATTTAATTTCTGTGCAAAGCATATGATCACACAGCAAAAATTACAGAGAAAAGAGGAAATTATGTTGAAAACAGCTATAACAGAATATGTCCTACAATGGCAGCTTTGAGTGTTGTTCTCAGACACAGACAGAATATGAGTATGTTTACTATAAAAAGTAAGAAATAATTTTAAAAGTATGTTGTAGGAGTGCCTGGCTTGCTAAGATGGTTAAGCATCTACCTTTAGCTCATGTCATGATCTCAGGTCCTGGGGTGGAGCCCTGCATCAGTCTCCCTGCTCAGTGGGGAGCCTGCTTCTCCCTCTATCCCCCCATCCCCTGCTTGTGCTTACTCTCATTATCTCTGTTGTGCAAATAAATAAATACAATTTTTAAAAAAATAAATAAAAGCAGAATATCAGAACAGGAATCTGAAAGTTGTCCAAGGTGTTAAAAGACAAAATATTTTAAAAAAACAAATATAGGATACTCTAATTAGAAATTGGATGGATAAAAAGGAGTAGCTATATTTTAAGAAAAATAGGGTGGATGGAATCTTAATATTAACAATTTAC
>JAHRIG010000596.1:0-11916 GCA_020311275.1 Eira barbara
TCCCAGGCTCAGAGGCTTTTGTCTGCTGTTCCTCTGCCAGGTATGTCAGCGTGGTCTGTGTGCAGCAGGGAAGGGTTCTGAGCCCTAGGAAAGAGGAAAGAGAAACCTAGGGCTTGGAAGATGCACTTCCTAGGCACAGTGTGGATGAGACCCACACGCTCCAACTCACTGTTTAAAGCCAGTATCCCCGCAGATGTAGGAAGACCAAGCCTCCTTAAAAGAACAAAGAAGAAGTGATAACTTCCTCAAAGAAGTGTGAGGAAATTATGAACTCCTGATATGGGTTGAGTGTTTTCTTCCCTGAAACTTTAACATTTTGAGCTCCATGATTTCAGTTTTTTAGGAGAAAACACACCACAAACACCTGAGGCTCCCCCAGTCCAGCTTGTCACCTGTGTATCTGACTGCCTGGCTGTAAATCTGAGCTTCCCCCAACTCCCTTGTTTGTTTCGTACTTTGCTAGAGTGGCACATGGAACTGGAGGAAACACTGATGGTTTATCAGTTTCTAAAAGGATATGGTAAAGGAGACAGATGAAGAGCCAGATAAAAAGATACCTAGGGTAGGTGGGAGGGTCATAGTGAAGGAGCTTCTTTATTCATGGAATTGGGGTGCATCATCATGATCCCAGTAGAGACTGTGTAGGAAAGATGTTAGGGTTTGAAGCCAATAGCCAAGAAAGAATTCTTGAGACATCTTTGGTGCAAAAAGGTGGTTTTTTGAAAGCATGTGGACAGGACCCGAGGGCAAAAAGAGCTGCACAGAAAGTGGGTCATGAAGAAGTGGCCCATGACATAACTTCAAGTTGGGAGGAAGAGAAGGATAGCATAAGTCTTTAGGGAATTTTGGAAAGATTTCCAGGACATTGAGGAGGCTGGCTATTGTTAGGAAAACAATAGGAATAAACAATAGGAAAAGGTCATTTATTACTGTGTAATCGAACCCTAGTCACGAACCTTCAGATGTATATAGGTGAGCCATATGCTTGGGGAATGATTGCCAAGATGTATCTTCCAGAGTAGAGATAAGGGTAGTTTTCAAGGGAATTTTTGCATGTGAAGGTAGGCTTAGAGGATCCTGGGTGGTTGGGATAATGACAAGCTAAGATTGCTTTTTGTTCTTAGTAAGTTGTCGACATGTAAGCAGGTCAGTTCCCACATGAATGTCACTCTACCTGTTTCAAGGACTGGTCAATGGGTTGTAGAAAGTATGGAAATTTAAGTTTTCTTTTGCCTTTGTTTCCCACATCACTTGTATCATCACTAGAGAGTCAGTCTTGGAGGACGGTGTAGAGGAAGAAGCAATCTTTTTCTTCTCTCCTTTCATCTCAGCTATGGCCTTTATAACATAAGACAGATTAACAAAAGAATAACAAACAAGTTTCTTAGCATGGATCTCATATATACATGACAGAAATGCAGGGATTGGTGTGAAATATGGTGATGTTGGGGTCCAGGAGTGAATGATCAAAAAGAACTCTTGAAGCATCTTCGGTACAAAAATGGTGGTTTTTATTACTGAATGTACTGTGACAGGACTCGTGGTCAGAAAGAGCTATACTGGGGGGTGAGGAGTGGGTGACTTTCTACTTTTAAGATGGGGTGAGGTTAAGGATAGCTAGGTCTCTAAGGAATTTGAAAGTAAGGGTTTTAGGGCCTTGCAGGCCTAGCTGCTGTTAGGATGAGGTCATTTACTAGGGTGTAGTACATCTTGAGTTTTGAGACCCTTCAGATGTCTGTCAGAGGGCCATAGGCTTGAAGGATAATTGCTCACATATAGCCTGGGGTAGAGGTAAACGAGTTCCGAAAGGGATTTTTATATGTTAAAGGGCACTTACAAGATCCTGGGGGTTGGGCTAATGTCAGGCTAAGATTACCTTTTTCCTCTAGCAAAGTACTAACATTGAGGCAGCTGAGCTCTTCCAAGAAAGTCTCTCTGACTGTCCCAAGTACTTGTCATTGGGATGCATGTTGTAAGGAAATTTAATGTTCTTTCTAGATTTCCTTTGCGTTTGTTCTTCACATCAGGAAGAGTCATTTAAAGAGGTGAGGAGACCTTGGGCTAACAGACCATCTTCAGGTAAAAGAAAGGAAGAAGAGTGTGGGGAAGGCAGGCCCCAGGAAGGTAACCAGGGAAAGTATAGGAAACAAAGGTAAGATTTGTTAAGCAGAGTTAAGTCTGTGCCTTCTTGATTGGTAAGAGTTTCTTGTGTCTTAGAGGCATGTTTATCTTGTTACTAGGCACAGGGAAACATCCTTAGGGATAGAGATTTTCTCTATGATGATAAATGTCCCTTATTTGTAAGTGGAGGATTTATAGACTACTTTTAGAGCTTCTCCTTTGTCTTCTGTTTCTCAAAATAATCAGCTCAAAATCATCTGGAAGCCAAAGAGCCATCTTTTGGGGTGTTACATTCTGGTCTCCTATAGGAAAGAGTCTGGTTGGCCTAACTTGAATCTCATGACCATCATTAGACTCATGACCATCATCATGACTCATTAGAGGGGATTTGAAACCTTGGGATGACCCCACCAATGCTGCACAGAAGCAGGGGAGGAACAGTTCCCCAAAGGAAATGAATATGCAGCTATCCAAATGGGGTGCGGGATGTGGATGTGGGAAAACCCAGGAAAGAGCACAAAGCTATTATATTAATTCTGTTTAAATCCATTTTCCTACCATATGGTATTCACTACCATCTTTTAACCCATTAATAAAAGAAATTTTTAGAGCTTTTAAAATGTATTGTGAGAACTTACTGTAGGAGACCAGGACAGATGACTCTGGAATATAAGTATAGGCAACCGGAATACAGTAACACAAACTATGCCACTACATTTGTTTTTGTTTTATTTGTTTTTCTGGAGTTCTTTTTCCATTTTTTTAGAGAGACATAGTGTGTGAGAGTATGGCATAGGTGACAGAGTGAGAGGGAGAGACAATCCCAAGTAAATTCCACACGCATGACAGAACTGGATGTGGAGCTTGATCTCGTGACCCTGAGATCATGACCTGAGCCAAAACTCAGAGCCAACACTTAACAGACTGAGCCATCCAGGTGCCCCACACCAGACATTTTGAGGTTGCTTTTATCAATTGAGAAAAAAGATCAGTATTCCTCATCTTTATATTGATTATTAATACAGAACAACTGGTTTAACATTAATCTCTTGTGAGTTTGGTTACTATAAATCATCATCTTCCCAGTATCTGCCCATCCCCAAGTGCACTGAAAAATTGTAAAGTAGAGAAGCTGTTCTTGAAAAATGATGACCAACCTGGATTCCTTGGCTACAGTGGGAATAGGTGTCTAGGACTAGGAATGCATCCACCTAACTGAAAATGTTATGATCTTGGCCTTTTCTCCAAGTGTTTCAAGACTGGAGTCATTCAACAATGCAGGAGGCTAAAGAACACAAGGTACTTTAATGTTCCACATTTCTCCTCCCCATATCTGCTGGAGGCAAAATTGTATGAAGTGAAGGTTTATCCTTCTTTGTATCACTCTTCCCCATTTAGCAAACAGAATTCTCATGGACAGTACTTACTTGTGTCCTCAAGATTTCCTTCTGCAATTTACTTCTTCTTTCCTCCAACAAAACTTAAGTCTTAAGACCCATTCTTGAAGGTTACCTTTTAACATCCCATATCCACTCTATACCTCTGCCTAGTGAAAATGATTATTATCAGAAACCCCATTTTTGCCATTATCTTCTTTCTTTTCTGTTTCTTTTTTTAAAAAATTAACTTATAATGTATTATTTCTGCCATTATCTTCTACTTAGTTTATTATGCCTCGGGAAACATAATGCCTTAACCTATCTAAAATGCATGCCTTTCCTTAGAGACATGTTTAAGGAATGAGTCTAATGACACACACCTTCAACCTACACTGTGCACTCATCATATCCAAGCACAATCTGTATCACACACCCTGGGAAACCTCCACCAATCACACAACATATAACATATGTGAATGTCACACACGTTGGAGTGACATAATTTATTTAGGGAAGGAAGACCATTCAGGTTCAGTCAGCAAAAGGAGAGTCACAATCAGGAACATGTCTGGTTCAGTAAAACAGAGAAGCCATATAGAGCTCAATCTTAAAAAACTGTAGGAGCAAATCAGATACATGAGGGCACAGGAGTACTCCAGGAGGAGGAACTGTGAGTGGTTTTGATAGGAAGCAAGCATGTGATGATGCAAACTCTAAGTAGTTGGAAAACGTTGGCACATAAATGCAAAGGAAGGAGTAGCAAGGGCTGTTGACTGAGGCAGGGGCTCCTGCTTGGGAAGTATTGGACACTCTACTCGAACCTTTGGGTATGGGTAGACTATCTATTTTTTGATGTCTAACAACTGGATGTCCTCTATGCCACTGACATACCCGTTCACGCCACAGTGGAATTCAATGTAGCTGTAGCCACTGTGCTCTCTATAGCTCTTTTGGTTGCCCTCCTGGTAGCACTGGAGTATTTTGAAGGGATGCTGGGCCCATATGTATACCTTTCTGTAACAGTCTCTCCACTTCCTGAGGCAAATATACTCGATTTTGTGCCAAAAGGTATAGAGGAAGATGTGATAGTTCCTGTCTTGTGGAGCTTCTCTTTCCCTCATGAGATCGTTGCATTTGTAGTCACTGAATTTCCAGCTCGTGCTCAGGTAATGCTGTTTCATGAATTCCCTCCAGGAAAGGTTCTGGCTGTGTACAAGCAGCCCACCTAGGGGAAACAGCAGGGTCAAGAGAGGGCCTAGGACCTTTAGAGAGGATGCCATCTCAGTCACCAGAGCCACCTGTGGGTCTGCAGGGAAGAAAGAGGAAAGCATTATCTCAACACTGTCCTAAGAGTTGAGCTGCACCTTAAAATTCCTTTCTTGCCAGTGTAGGCACTGGCACCCAATTTTACCATTTTGTTCCCAGGCTTGAAGAGGATAAATCTCATTAGGGAGTTAAATTTATGAGAACTAAAAATATGCTAGAACCTGACTGAGACAAACACAAAAATGGTCAAAAATAGACACAGTTTATTTTGAGAATTTCAAACACCTGCTCTCTGGTCTCTCTTCTACCCAAAGGGAGGAACTCATGGCCCTCTAGCTAACTCTGTCCAACAGTTCAGATCAATTCTCTGAAGCGTGTGGCTGTAAAAGAAAATGGTAATTTAAGCTTTGTCGCTGTGAAGTGGAAAGGGTTGTCACCACTTAAGTGAATGAGGAAGTTAGATGAAGACTTGGGTGATTTTCCAAGCAACAAGCTCTGGTTCCCTCAAACCCCAGGCTACAGTTACATTGATTCTGCAAAATGGTGTTTATCTGACCCTGCTTTCCTTAGAGTACTTCCCCAAAGAATGTGTGAAATCTCTTATCACTTCTGACTACCGACATACTACTCAGTGGCCATTTATCACATTATCATAATTATAAATCTTCTTGATTTGGTTTCAGAGCGCAATCATATAGGAACTTGAGTTTTGAAATATTGTTCTGATCAATCAAGTTTCAAGATTGGGACTGCCCTCACAAGAGCTACTCAGGTCAAAATGAGGGTATAGTGTTGTTTGTAAACAATAGGTTGTTTATGATGAGGCATGCAGCTGATCCTGTGGAATCTCTAACCTGGTTCTCAAGCCCTATGTCCCCAAATGGGGTTAGGAACAGCTGCTTCTAAGACCTGTGAGCATCTAATGAGATATGTCAGAGCACTTCTGAGAATGGTGTAGGGACCCAGGACAGCCCACCCAAAAAGGTGTCCCAGTGGCACATGGATCATTTTGAATTGAATCTATTTGGCAAACAGAGCAAGGATACTCAAACCCTCTTCTGTCCCCCCAAAGCAGAAATTGAATCTCTCCTGTGAATGGTAACTTCCCTGTACTAAGAAATAAAAAGACATTCTTATGACCAGAGACAGGGATTTTACTTATTCTTTTATTTTTTAAGTAAGCTCTAGGCCCAATGTGGGGCTTCAACTCATAACCCTGAGATCAAGAGTCACATGTTTCATTGAGTGAGCCAGCCAGGCACCCAACCAGTGATAGGGATTTTAAAGCCAAGAAAGCTATAAAAACAAACTTCCTTGCCTTTTACTAATCTACTACCTCAGCCCAGAATGTGCTTGGAATTCCTTACTAATTAGTACTCCCCAACATTTGTTTTGTCTGTCTTGTCAATTCCTCACAAATCTATTGTCTCATTGTTTAAAATGTCTAAAAACAGCCTGTCTCCATCATTTCTTTGGGATCTCGATTTCATTATTGGGCCTCTATATGCACATTATGAAAGTGTGCTTTTTTTCCCCCTCTGATTAAATCTGTCTGGTGTCAACTTAATCTTAAACTGGGTGGAAGAATCTTGAATGATACAAGGAAATTTTTTTCGTCCTCTATCATGTGAAGTGCTATATCATGTACAGAAGACAGAGGAGGCACATTCACATCTGGGCCACCCTGTACCTGACCCAAAGGTCCTACCCAGGTTAGAAGACCAGGAGTCAAGCTGCTTCAATGTATTATGCTTGGGAAGATTGGGGAGGAAGTGGGAATAGAGGTAGCTGGGTTGAAGGGAAGCACTGCTTCACTGGGATTAATCCTGAGTTGAATTCAGGTCTTTGCTTCTTATAAAATTGGATCACTTTCCAACCTTAATTCTATCATCTAGAAGTTCAGTGAGACACTTTGCAGTGATTCTGGGCCTTTTCCCTCATGCATGTTTAGCACCGGCCCTAACTCAGCTCACCCTATTCAGATCCAACACTCAGGTATCACTGGTTGAGGAAATCAATATGTGGGTCTGAAGAGCAGAGAGCCAGGAAGTCTGCAGCAGTGAAGAAAGGAATAGTAGTGAGAGGTGCAGCACTCCAACTGATTAGTAGCCTGTCAGGGGTGGGGGACAGCCTTCCTAGGTGAACCTGTTCTGTGTCTTCTCATCTAGAACACTTAAGTTCCCTCTGAGAATAGCTTGGAGCAAAGGTGTCCAATATCAAAGCCTCCCTTCTGGGTACAGAGGAGTGACAAGGCTCTGGGGAGGGGTAACAGTGGAGATGGGTAATCTGAACTTACCAGGAAATAATCAGAGATCTAGTTCCTAAAGTCACTTCCCTATAATCTTCTGGGGAAAAGTCCCCAGATGACTAGGGGTTTGTGTCAATGAGAACTTCAGTGGAAAACAAAGAAACAGCAAACAACAAAAACAAAAAACCACCTCTGGTGTTGTGAACTGTGGAATCTTCATTGAGGGGGAAGAGTATGTAGTCAAAGACTCCATTTGTGGATGAAGTGGGATCCTTGAGTGTGTTTCCTATCAGTGCACTTAAGCCAGCTTGGTTGAGTTTCTCACAGGGCCACCTTACTTTCGTATAGTCATGAAGGGTAGCAGAGTTTGCTATTCCAAATGTTACCTCTTGGGCATAAGGATGATTTTTAGCTGGTGATTTTTAAGAAACACCAACACAGGAGAAGCTCTGAAACCAGAGTGGAAGTAAGCCTTTTTTTTTTTTTTTTTTTTGGAAGTAAGCCTTTTTAAAGGAATATTTACATTAATAAAGGAAATTTCCATTTGTAAGTGTATCTCCCACTTAGTACCAGAAAGAGGAGCATGACTCTACAAATCACAAGAAACTCTTGCCAATGAAAAGAAAGAAGACAGAATAAAGAAAAGAAAGAAAGAAAGAGAAAGAAAGAACGAAAGAAAGAGGAAAAAACTAAAGGAAGGGAGGAAGGAAGGATAAAGAAAGAAAGAGAAAAAACCTGTTATCAATGGAGAAGCCATGGAATTAAATATACCTAACAAATATTACCATCGTGGCTGGGTTTTTCCTGGTAACCTCCATAATTGTCCACCCCACCCACATTCCAACATCTTCCTTTTGTCCTTAGCTGAAGATGGCATTCAAGGTGGTGCCTTGAGTCATTTGGGGACATTTTACTCAGTTTTCTGGATATCTCCAACATACATACATACAGGAGATGTATGCTCTTTGTTTTTCTTTTCCCAATCTCTTTTTATTACAGTGGTAATAAAAGAACCTGGAAGGCATCCACCAAAAATTGTAAGGAGACATACTTAAGCAAATGTGTTTATTTGACATCAAGAATTATAATTTGGTGTATACCGATTATACAACCCAAATACTGTCCAACCAGAGAGCAAAAAAACAGGGGTTTGTGGACAGAAAAGAGGAACGCTTTTTTTTTCTTTAAGATTTTATTTATTTACTTGAGAGAGAGAGAGAAGGAGCCCCTAAGAATGGGGAGAGGGAGAAAGGGAAAAGCAGACAAACCACTGAGCAGGGAGCCAGACTTAGGGTTCCATCCCAGGACCCAAAGGCCGACTCTTAATTGAAAAACCACCCAGGCACCCTAAGGAGAATGCCTTTGTACATTATTTACAAAGAATGTTGATGGGTTTTGGTGCCAGAAAACTAATCTTGAATAAACATAATTGGTTGCTAAGGTGATCACAGTGCAAAGTCCAATAGATACTGTAGCAAGATGCAGGTGTTCTGTAGTCTTAGAGTCTTTAAGGTTTGGCCCAGTTTAAACTTCATGAGGCCACCCAGAGAGGGTGTGTGTAAGAGCCACCTCCTTAATGACCTCTCTGCTCCATTTAAAGCCCCTTGACATAAGTAACTTAATTTATTTTTTATTTTGGAGTAAACTCTACCCACATCCTAAGGCTCAAACTCATGACCAAAGATCATGAGTCGTATGCTCTACCTACTGAGGCAGTCAGACAAACTACTGATGACTTTATTGTCTTTCAGCTTTCACAGAGGGCAGAGGGCAATTGTTCTTTTCTGGTTTTTAGTCAGAATGTTCAGTTTATACCCAGAACTTCTCTTCAAAGCATATTAGTTACAATGCCATTCCGGAGTATAGTCTCCAGATTCTCTCTTTGAATGGAAAATATGTCAGCAGGATTAGACAGAGAAATACTGGTATTTATAGAAACTCATTGGTGTTTCTATATAGGAACTCTGGTGCACCTCAAAACCCAACTCAAGGGGCGCCTGGGTGGCTCAGTGGGTTAAAGCCTCTGCCCTCGGCTCAGGTCATGATCCCGGGGTCCTGGGATCAATCCCCGCATCGGGCTCTCTGCTCGGCAGGAAGCCTGCTTCCTCCTCTCTCTCTGCCTGCCTCTCTGCCTAGTTGTGATCTCTGTCAAATAAATTAAAAAAAAAAAAAAGATATACTGAATGGGGGTTTTTTCATAAGCATGCTATGAAGGCACTCCCATTTGTTGTGTCGTTCCATAACGTCAGCTTTAGTCAATCATAAAGCAAAGTTAAATCAGAATTAGAAACCAGGTTCAGGATTCTAAACTCAATGACATTTCACCATGTGATTCACGTTGGCTTCCTACACAGCACACATATCAGGACACAGGACAAACCACAGGACAAAGCAGATAACAGAAGGATGTAGTAAGTTAACGAACCAAACTCGAAGTCAGTCTGTGGGTGCACAGTTGAGATAAGGACTTGGTCAGGTCTGGGTCAGCTCTGGGTGGTCAATGCTTCCTACGATCCAGCAGGGAAAGATCTCAGTTCTGTTTCGAGATCTATGGGGCAGAGCCTTCAGGGGCAGTTGCTTTTTTAAGTGGTCAGACATCCAGGGCTCAGGTCTGAAGAGTCTGATGTTGTGCTGCCAAATCCTCCCCTTTCTGAAGGGATTGAATCAGTCTCAGGCCCCTGAAGACCTCTTCTGGTTCTGCTCCTCGTTAGTTCTAGGATGTCAGCAACACTGGTCCCAGGGAATATCTCCTAGCTTCAGTACCTTTAACTTCTTGTCATAGCTTGATCCAGGGTGCCTCTTGACACAGGGTCCCGCTTGACATGAGAGACTCCATTTTGCTTTCTACATGTCATCCTGTGATTCCTCATGGGAAATTCTGTAAGGGCCATGCACAAATCAAATATATCTTAAAGCAGATAGCAGTTCTAGTTTGGTAACATAGCAAAAGACATATTTAGGTAATTCAATCAAGTGTTCAATAGAAATCAAACACAATCAATAAAATTCAAATCTTAGGTAAAAATTACATCACATTAAACTGGAGGGGTACATTAAACTGAATCAAGCAAACTTACAGAGGATTTAAGTCAAAGGACTCAACTCAAAGTCACATTTAATAAGAAGTAAATTAAGTCAAAAAGAAAGAAGACAAGTTAATAGAGTGTCTAACATCTTACAAAGACTACCTTTTTTTAACCTGTCTCTTTGACTTAGCAAAGAGTAAGCTATACCCAGGGCCTGCTGAAAACTTCATTAAATTTCTATCAATCCTAATTCTCCTTCTAAGGATCCATTAAATCCCTCTCTATATGCAGTGGCTGTAGGGTTATAAACTAGATGGTAAATCCATTGTAAGTCCCATAGATCACAGAGCTTTTTAACTGAGGCGGGTGTAAAATGAGTTCCCTGAAAACTTTCTACTATTCCTGGTGCTCCAAAGTGAGCTGCCCACGACTCTGAGCTCCTGTTATTGCATGAGCTGAAGGGCTAGAGGCAGCCATAGCTATCCATAATCCTGTATACATGTCTATCATGTTAGTGGCATGTTTCTGTTGATAGCTGTGATTTAGTGGCCCTACAAAAGTCTATTTGTATAGTGAAATTAGATGTGGTGGGCTTTTATGTGTCTGTTGGTGCAGTGTACCTGCATTTATCAATCATCTGTTTACATAGGATGCATCTTTGGAATGCTTTTTTTATTTCCTGCCAGCTGACCTTAAGGTTTCTTTCAGGGAACCATTTATCTAAGGCATATGTTCCTGTATGCCCTTTCTATGTATTTCCATAATTGTATGTGAGGTTATTTGTCTTTCTGTTGTTTCCTTATTTCTGTGTTATTGGTTTCCCTGCCTTTCCAATGTCAATGGTGTCACTTGAGGTTCCTCCCATTTTCCATCCCTCTCTGTTTAACATTATCAGTGGCAAAGTGTGCCTCCATTCTTCTTACCCATCTTTACTTTAAATTTCAATCTTTCCTTTGTTTCTATTGCCTTAATGTTTCTTGTCAATGCATCAACCTCATTATTATATTTTGAGATGTCTGTTTTGTCTTTCATGTGCTGACATGTATGTAACATGTTTAATTTTTTTCTGAGGTTATATCTAATTCTTCCCATTATTCTCTTGACATAGTCTTTGCCATTTATTTTAAAATGGCAGAAAAATTTTTTTTCCTAAGGAAAAGACAATTTACTCATATTTGATGGGACTGCAGATGGAGAGGGAGAGAATCTCAAGCAGACTCCTGGCTAAGAAAAGAGCTCCACACAGGTCTTAATTCCACAACCCTGACATCACAGCCTGCGTCGATACAAAAAGTCTGAAGCTTCACCAACCAAGCCACCTCAGTGCCCCTAAAATCTTTTCTTTTCCATTTTCCTGACCATAGGGCTATTTCGTTTGGTACTGCCCATGAGTCGGTAAAAATATATATGGTGCTTGATTCTCCTCGATTGCTTTTCTTACAGCCAATAGTACTGCTCTTAATTCTGCAAGTCGTACCCATTGAGTCTTACCTTCTTCGCTGAGGAGCAGCTTGTCCTGAGGTCTCAGTGCTGCAGCTGTGCATTCTGATTTTCCAGAGACTATGGAGGCTGATCTGTCTGTAAACCAGGCATTTGGTAGACCTTAAGAGCAGGATGGGCCCCAATTCCCTAGTTTCGAGTATGGATTTGCCCTTCCCTCAGAATGAATTCCCACAGGTCTGCTTCACTCTCCTCGGTGAAGAGTTCTGGTTGTCCCTAGAAAGAGGTGTCCCTTCCTGGGATATACCATTTCCAAGTTAGCGATTTCAAATCAATTTGGATACCTGGTAGTTCTTCCGGGCTCAGTTTCATCCAATGGAGCAACAGTAATGAGTGCACTCTCATATCTTGTTTTCCCATTAGGGGCTCTGTACTT
>JAHRIG010000596.1:11926-23975 GCA_020311275.1 Eira barbara
GATGCATGCTATGGGTGTCTCTAAGATCCAAAAAGGCCTATAAGTCTCTGGGCCTCTGTTTTATCTTTAGGTGATCCCATTGCTTGTATTTTACCTATTCCTTCGCTGCTAACTTCCTCCCTTCAGAAGACCATTGAATTCCTAGAAAATTGCAATGAGTGTCTGGGCCTGATGCGTTTTTATTTTTTTTAAAGATTTTATTTATTTATTTGACAGAGCTCACAAGTAGGCAGAGAGGCAGGCAGAGAGAGAGGAGGAAGCAGGCTCCCCAATGAGCAGAGAGCCCGATGTGGGACTTGATCCCTGGACTCCGAGATCATGACCTGAGCCGAAGGCAGAGGCTTAACCCACTGAGCCACCCAGGCGCCCCCTGATGTTTTTTTCATCATTAATAGTCGATCCCTGTTCCCTTAAATGCTGTATTAACTTTTCCTTTTCTTATCTAAATCGCTCCTTAACATTATTAGTCATTATTAGGCCATCAGTATAGGATATTACTAGAGATTTCTACAGTGATTGAACTCCATATGAGGAGTCACCAGTCTACATCACGTATATGTTTTTGACAAAGATGTGTTCTAATCATCAGAAGCTCGGCTTGAGTGTATTCTCTACCTTCTGCTACTTCCACAGGTTTTCCTTGTCCATTACTATAAGCTACTGCTTTCTTCCTTATAATTGTAGGTTTGCTGTGATAATCCCCACCAGGGTCTCCTAGTCTCCTGGATCCTCAGGATGGCGATCCCAGGGTCTTAAGAGTTTAGCATCATCTTTTAAACTTAAATGATTCATTGATTTGGCCTTACTCATTACTTCATTAGCTAAATGAAGCTTTATTAGCTTCATTACTTTGCTGCTTTGCCTGTCCTGGTCTAGCTGTGAAATGGTTGCACGAGTAAGATGAGAACCTCTGCAATGGGCCCTCAGGACGCTAAGGGATTTACATTTCTAAAATCCTTCAGATCCATGATTACATTTCCCAGGGTCCTGGTCGTGAGTTTTTTCCTAACTTCTAACTCCATGGGGAGTACCATGGGTCTTCTATACAAAGTACAGCATCAGGCCTGTTGGCCCTTTACACCAAACTTTTTAGGCATTTGCCTAGGGCCCACATCGTTTCCATTTTTGTAACCTAGCAGCTGCTATATACAACTTCTTAACTATGTACAGCTCTATTTCCCACTTATCCCTGGGATATTTGTACAGATTTTTCCACAACTATTGTTCACATCTTTCTTCCAAGTTGTAGATTAATTTGGCCAGTAGTGAGTGGTATCATTGCAATGTCCCTGATGCTTTAAGTTTTCTAGCCTTCCAAGAACCTTTCTGAGGCAATCTCCCTTGGTCTCAGCTTTGGCCAGTTTCAACTCATGCCCCACATGCAGAGGGGTAAGTCCCAGACCAGATTCTGCTGCCAACTGCTTCTTGCATAGAGCTGGTCTCTGTTTCACCTGGCACGGCCTGAACCTTAAGATTTCATGCTCAGTGTGGCGTTTGGAAAGTCTATGTTCACACAAAGTATTCCACAGTTTATTATTTTTGTATCTGTTATACTCCATTCAAGACTTTAGGAGTCTTTCTGATTCTACTAGGTTTTCTAACACATGATGGCATGGAATCCTGAAGACTATGCCAACCTCATGAACACACTCTGAAGGCCCACACATGAGCTGTGTCTTTCCACAATGACAGCTTTAGTCAATCATAAAGCAAAGTTAAATCACAATTAGAAAGCAGGTTCAGGGGGCACCTGGGTGGCTCAGTGGATTAAGCCGCTGCCTTCGGCTCAGGTCATGATCTCAGGGTCCTGGGATCGAGCCCCGCATCGGGCTCTCTGCTCGGCAGGGAGCCTGCTTCCCCTTCTCTCTCTGCCTGCCTCTCTGCCTACTTGTGATCTCTCTATCTGTCAAATAAATAAATAAATAATCTTTTTAAAAAAAAAAAAAAGCAGGTTCAGGGTTCCCAACTCAATTGCATTTCACCATGTGATTCACCTTGGCTTCTTACACAGCACACATATCAGGGTAGAAGACAAACCACAGCACAAAACAGATAAAAGAAGACTGTAGTAAGTTAAACCAAACTCGAAGTCAGTGTGTGGGTGCACAGTTGAGATAAGGCCTCAGTCATGTGCTGGTCTGCTCTGGGCACTCACTGCTTCCTATGTTCCAGCAGGGAAAGAGCTCAGTTTTGTTTGGAGATCAGTGGGGCAGAACCTTCAGGGGCAGTTGCCTTTTTACGTGGTCAGACATCGAGGGCTCAGGTCTGAAGATTCTGACATTGTGCTGCCAAATCCTCCCTTTTCTAAAGGGATTGAATCAGTCTCGGGCCCCTGCACACCTTCCCTGGTTCTGTTTCTTATTAGTTCTAGGATGTCAGCGACACTGGTCCCAGGGAATATCTCTTAGCTGCAGTACCTTTAACTACTGTGTCGTGACGTGACACAGGCCCCTTTTGACCCAGGGTCCCCCATTTGACATGAGAGACTCCATCTTGCTCTCTACAGGTTGTCTCAGATCATACTTCATAAATAGAACTACTCTCTGGTATTTGGGGCTGAAGAAGGAGAGTATAAGGACAGGTATTCTGGGCACTGGTGTTTGGAGGACTTGAAAGATGACTTTTTTTTCATTGTTTTGGTACAACTGTGTCTCCAAACCATAATAAAAGATAAATGTCTCCATGTGGAATATAATAATGTCTTAGAGTGTCTGAACCTGGAATCCATGTGCTTCCAAAGACTCCATGGAAGGAACTGATAGAGTCATGAACTGATATGGGGTATTAACCTCAAAAAATAAAACCAGTTATTTTACCACCAAAAATGGGCTTATTCAGGAATAGCTGAGAATTGCAATCAGAGACAAGCAAGCTACAGCAGAAGTGTAGGCAAGTGCCTGAACAAAGAAGAGAAACACTTTTTTTCCAGAGGAAAGGAAGTTTGGAGGGCTGTTATAAACAGAAAGTTCCCTGGAGTAACAGGGAGTTGGAAGTGTGGTAGCTTTGCTTTGGCTGGGTTGTGACAGACTTGGTTGGCAGGACTGTTGAGGAGCAGGGTGAGGAAGGCTATCTTCCTACTGGGCTAGTGAAGTAGTTTGCCTTGCAAAGTAGTCTTGCCCTGTTGGAGCTGTAATTGGTGCATGATAGGGCATGAGAGCGCCCCCTGCTGACCACCACAGCCATTCAGAACTGGATTTCCATGTATTAATTTTCACAGGGAGGGAAAAAAATTAACATCTTTATTTTCACTAACCTGCCACTGAGATTTAATAATTCCTTCTGTTCTGGGGGCACCTGGCTGGCTTATTTGGGAGAGTATGCAAGTCTTGGTCATGGGGTGGTGAGTTCAAGCCCCACATTGGGTGTAGAAGTGACTTAAATAAATACAACTTAGAAAAAAAAGAGATTTCTTTCTGTTGGTGGTCTTCTTGGTTATTTCCCTATCTTGCTGCTGTAAACAATGCCTCAATGAATATAGGGGTGTGGATATCTCTTTGATCTCTTGATTTCAATTCCTTTCTATAAACATCTTGAAGTGGGATTGCTGGATCATATGGTAGTTCAATACTTTTTAATGATTTGTGTATTTATTGGTGGTAGAGGGGCAGGACAAGAGAGTGAGAGAGAGGAAGAATCCCAAACAAACTCCCCAATGAGCATGGAGTTCAATATGGGGCTTGATCTCCCAACCCTGAGAACATGACCTGAGCCAAAATCAAGAGTCAGACACATAACTGACTGAGCCACCCAGGTGCCCCAGTACTTCTATGTTTGCTTTTTTGGAGAAAACTCCATACTATTTTCCATAATATCTGCACCAATTTACGTTCCCACCAATAGTATACCAGGGTTCTCTTTTCTCTGTATTCTCACTGTCTTGTGTTAGCCTCAAGTATTGGAGAGTGACACCATCAACTAGGGCATGTACATTGCCCACACTATTCGTGGTCAACCCCACAGACGTTTTCCCATCCAGAGCTGATCTTGTGGCTGGACTGGCCCTTGTGGCTCTTAGGGTGATTGCAAGATACACCTCAGCAACAACCCTCAGGGAGCTTTGAAAAAACGAGGCAAATAAGCCTCATATATTCGGGAAGGTACATGGCACAGCCAAAGCCACACAGCGAGGTCTTGAGTAGAGAAAGAGTAAAAGTGCAGAGACTTGGGGCTCTGCCTTTATTGGAGTCAAAGGTGGGAATCCCAGGATTTTGAGGTTTCACTTTTTATTGGTGAATTTAAAACATAAGAGTGGGAATGAACTCATGGGAAAGGAAAAGGGACGGGTCACACAAATGGTCAGTTATCTAGGTCACCCAGAGCCAAAGGGGGTGCATCATGGGTGGCTTGGCATCACTCCTTAGCTAGCTGTACAGCTAGCAATGTGTGTATTTGTGATGGATATCTTTGAAAAAGATGCCTTGGCAATCAAAAGCTTATTGTCAGGCACTTAATGCTACACTTACGCCGCTTCTTACCTTTTTTTTTCTTTAACGATAGCCATTCAATAAAAGATGTGTGGTAATATCTCATTGCAGTTTTGATTTGCATTTCCTTGATGATTAGTGATGGTGAATGGCTAAGGAACATATGGTATAAACACACAATGGAATGTGATGCCTTAAAACGGAAGGAAATCCTGTGATTTGGACAACATGGATGGACCTGGTGGACATTATGTTGAGTGAAATAAGTCATGCACTGAAAGACAAATACTGTCTGATCTCGCTTATATGTGGAATCTACAATAGTCAGACTCACAGAAGCAGAGTACAGTGGTGGTTACTAGGGGCTTGCAAGGTAGGAGACATGGGGAAATGTTGGCCAAATTTCAGTTTCGCAATTGAATAAATTCTGGAGATCTGATATATAACATAATGACTGTAGTCATGTTAAAACTCAAAATGGAGTTCCTTGTGCTAAGCCCCACATTACCAAATTGAGACTTAACTCCAGTTTTGACTCTCCCAGAAATTGGGACCTGCTTGTTCAGCACTAGTTAGATAATTGGCCTGAGAGATCCCTGCCATTCCCTAAAGGAAAGTAACTTTGCAAAACCGGACCTGCTTTTTCGCCTAGTGTATCATCGCTGTTCCTGCTTCCTCCTGCCTATAAACATCTTTCATTCTGTACAGCTCCTTGGAGCTTCTTTCTCTCTGCTAGATTGGACGCTGCCTGATCCATGACACTGAATAAAGCCAAAAAGCTCTTAAAAATTTACTCAGTTAAGAAGTTCCTAGCTGGCTCAGTCAGAGGAGTGTGTGATTCGTGATCTCTGGATTGTGGTTTTGAGCACCACTTGGGTGTAGAGATTACTAAAAGTAAATAAACTTTAAAAAAAACCCAAAAGTTATTTTTTTAAAATTTACTCATTAAGTATTTTTTACAGTGGCAATACACTACTATACATTTGAAATTTGTTAATAGGGTAAATCCTAATTATTCTTACAACACACATGAAGGAATCCCTATGGGAGGTGATAAACTTGTTAATGAGCCTGATTGTAGGGAGAATTCCACAATGTATAAGTATACCAAATTAAATTTTTAAAAGACTTCTTTCTGTATCTGCTGTAACTCAGATGATTTTAGTGTAGTCCTTACATACACACACACACACACACACACACACACAGAGACACACACCCTTCCTTTCCTTAGCAGCCGGCATCTGCAAATAACACTGTTCCCCAGTTTGTTTAAAAGAGTCAAAGGTAAGCTTTGCGCAGTGGCAGTATCATAGCCAATGAGGTTTATCCAAGGCGCGATTATTGCTAATTAAAAGAGTCAAAGGTAGAAGGAAGGGGCATGGGAATTGAGAAAGATCATTCTCTCTGGAGTAAATGAGATAAGGGGTTCTGTGCCGTGGTCATGGGTGTGGTGGGCATTAGTCTTTGACCAGAGTATATGAGGATAGTAAGGTGTGTGCATGCTTATAAACTGAAGAGGGTAGGAGGAAAAAAAAATCCCCCCCCCACAAGAACCTTAGCACAGCCTTCTCAGATACCTGCAGATTAAGTCCTTTATTATAAGGAAAATATGAAAGATGTTTCCATCAGGAAGAGTGAATGAGTCTTAAATGATGTCATATATTTCCATTATTCTGACTTACTAGAGGGAATCAAAAGTCTGGGAGGAGAGAAAGTAAATCTCTTGTATCATTACATGATGCTGTTAGACCAGCAGAATAAGGAGCCAGATTATCCAGATAGGGCTCTCATTTTGCCAGTATGCATTTCCAAATTTCTAATGCTTCTCCCAACAGTTGAAATTTGGGAATGACCAAAGCAGTTACTTTCAAAACTCTCCTTGTGGTGAAGTGGAAAAGAACCTGGATTAGGAGCCAGTTCAACTGGATTCTTGTCTCAGCTTTCCCACTATTTATCTGACAGTCAGATAACATAAATCTACTAAAAAGTGAACAAGATCAATATGAGGAAAACTACAAAACTCTGCTGAAAGAAACAAAAAAAGTCTAAATACATGAGGAGATCTTCCTTGTTCATGTGGAAGGAAACCAGACCATGTCACCCCAAATTATGGCTCTTTGAGACAAAAATTTGTTGGCACTAAAGACACTCAAGAATCAAAATGCGGAAAGGCTCTCCATTTTTGCCTAAAGGCAGGAAATAAGGGCGTTTGGGTTGCTTGGTTGGTTGGGCGTCTGCATTTGGTCATAATCTCCGGGTCCTGGGTCCCGGCCCAAGTCAGGTTCCCTGCTCTGTGAGAAGTCTGCTTCTCCCTCTCCCTCTGCCCCCGCCCCCGCTTGTGCTTTCTCTCCCTGACTCCCTCTCAAATAGGTAGAGTCTTTGGGGGGGAAAAAAGTATTTAAGGCAGAAAAAAAATTCTTTGTCTGACAACCTTACCAGCCAGAGGTGGCACCAGAGGAATCTGGAAACAAACCTTGTTCGCCTAACCCTTTTCTTTCTTGTTACTTCTTCACCATCTACTACCCAAGGACCAAAGCCCTTTATCTTGTCAATTCTTTACAAATGTACTGTCATTTAGTGTAAAAGATACAAAATCTTCCTTCTCTGGTCACTTCTTCAGGTCTTCATTCTCTTGTGAAGGCTGCTATGCACACGTACAAATCTAATCAAATCTCTATGCTTTTCTCTTACTTATCTCTGTCCATTCAATTTTCAGACCCAGCCAGAAACCATAAGAGAGCCAAGGAAAATGGTTCCCTCTCCTACAATGACATTATGCATTATTGAAACCCCTAGAACTATTGAATGCAATGAATTAATGCTAATTAAATTGTGGACTTTAGTTAATAATAAACAATATTGGCTCATCAATTATAGAAAAAGTACCACACTAATGCAAGATGTTAATAAGAGGAAAACTGTGGGCTGTGTGGGTAGGCGAGTGAGGAAGGGAGAAGCCTATGAAAATTTTCTATACTTTTACTCACTTTTACCGTAAACCTAAAAACTGCTCTGAACCAATCTATTGATTAAAACACACACACACACACACACACACACACACACACAAACACACACACAAAGGTGTCTGTGTGTCTAGCACTCATTTATCCTATTGTACAGCCACACATCCCCCCTCTCTCTGTAGCCAAAAAACTTGATAGCATCCCGAACCCACTAGCAGAGCAAAACAGTATCAGATTACCCCTGTGCCTGGGCAGGAGTTCCCAACCCTGGACCCTCTCATCAGAAGTGCCTAAGAGACTTTTAAGAAGGCTTAGATTCCAGGCCTCCTGAAATAGATTCTTTGGGAACCAGGTTTTTTACATGTCTGTGTTTGATGAGCTCCACAGTGAATCTCAGACCCATGCCTAGTGGAGAACCATTTTCTCTGATTCACGCTGATTTTCACCCAGCGCCCAAGTTCTCAAGTCTGGCTTTCTGCTTGATTCCTGAAACAAAGTTTCCACCTTGTCTTAATTCAGGCAGGTGAATGACTGTCTTGCTACCCCAAGTAAAGTGCAAGACAGATTGGGGAGGACACAACTGGGAGAGTCTACCTCTGCTCCCTATCTCTCTTAAATTATCACAGTTCTTACAAGTGTAGGGGAGGAAAAATATCCATTCCTTCTACCCTTCTAAGTTCTCAGCTGGGCCTCCATAACAAAAACGAACAAACAGACCAAGGAAAAAAAAAACAGATTAATAAGAGAAAAGCATGCACATTTATTTCACATAAGTTTAAGGTGACATGGGAGCCTTCCCTAGGAAAAAAAGCCCCAAAGAAATGGCTACACCTGAGTGTTTGTGTGCTAGGTTAGATGAAGTGTTGGAAGGTGTGGAAAGATGCGATAGAACAAAGGGTATGAACTAAACCCTCTTCCAGGAGAGTTTTATGATCTGCTTCTGCAGAAGGTCAGTCCTTCCTGCACCTGTCTTTTCTCAAATTTCTTCAGCTTAAAAGATTGAATTTGCCAAGTTTCCAGGTTCTGAAGTAGCATGTCCTGAACTCTGTCAGAAGCTCCTAGTGATGGGAATGGACTCTGGCGGTTGCTTGGTCCTTGTGCCAGCCCTACAATCCTAAAGCAACTTCAGGGCATTTGATGTGTCCATTGTGGGGTTTCTGTAGAAACGAGACTGTGTCTTCTCCACATTCCTGCCTGGCTGGAAAGGGATTAGGCTGAAGGCTTGCTATTTGGGCTGTTCGTTCTCTAGACTTTTATATGCTTGCTGAATGGAAAAGGAATAGTGCCAAATTCTTGTCACTGAAATAACAGAACATTAGTATCTTGAATCATACATGATACTCAGCCATATTCAACCTCTTAGAATGCTCCCTCTTCCCTGCTTGCTGAGGTCTTTCTTGTCAGGCCCCTGACAAGTGAGTGGTCAGAACAGTGAGTCAGAGACTAATGCTACCTGATGAGCGAGCTCCACGTTCCTTTGTGATGTTTAGATTTGTTGTTTCTGCACAGCTACAGACCTGACTGTCAAAATGGCTCCCAAGGCTTAGCCTGCTGCTCATTTCGGATATGTAGTATCTTTTACTTTTTGTCCAGTTGCTAGGTCAGACTGTCTTATGACTCCACTCTTCTCTCCACATCTGTCATTGGGAACTCTATATATTTTTCTGTATAAGTTGTAAGTTTCCCATTTCTGCTGAGGGGAAAACTCTCCAAGACTTGGAAATGGACCAAAGAGATGACAGTGTGTCCTTTCATTGGGGTGTCAGTGGTTGTTCACCCCCAGGGATGAGCTGACACTACAGAGGTGTATACCTTGGCTGGACTTGCAGGATACAAACGAAATTGTCTGAACTGGTAAGAGCCTAGATATTTCCTGTTCACTGCAAAGTAAATGAATTTTGTCCAGCAGAAAATAGAAATTTTTTATAAACCAAGATCATATTTGAATTATTTTTACCATGTTACGGGTATCCTCATTATTAATGCATAAGCCAAATAAAAAGAGTTATTTATGCGTCTATTCAATGAGATGGGTTTTTTTTACTATTTTTTTATATTTAATTTTTTTTATTTTTTATAAACATATAATGTATTTTTATCCCCAGGGGTGCAGGTCTGTGAATCGCCAGGTTTACACACTTCACAGCACTCACCATAGCACATACCCTTCCCAATGTCCATAACTCCACTCCCCTCTCCCAACCCCCCTTCCCCCAGCAACCCTCAGTTTGTTCTGTGAGATTAAGAGTCACTTATGGTTTGTCTCCCTCCTGATCCCATCTTGTTTCATTTATTCTTTTCCTACCTCCCAAACCCCCCATGTTGCATCTCCACTTCCTCGTATCAGGGAGATCATATGATAGTTGTCTTTCTCCGATTGACTTATTTCGCTCAGCATAATACTCTCTAGTTCCATCCACGTTGTCACAAATGGAAAGATTTCATTTCTTTTGATGGCTGCATAGTATTCCATTGTATATATATACCACTCTTCTTTATCCATTCATCCGTTGATGGACATCTAGGTTCTTTCCATAGTTTGGCTATTGTGGACATTGGTGCTATAAACATTCAGGTGCACGTGCCCCTTTGGATCACTATGTTTGTATCTTTAGGGTAAATACCCAGTAGTGCAATTGCTGGGTCATAGGGTAGCTCTATTTTCAACATTTTGAGGAACCTCCATGCTGTTTTCCACAGTGGTTGCACCAGCTTGCATTCCCACCAGCAGTGTAGGAGGGTTCCCCTTTCTCTGCATCCTCACCAGCATCTGTCATTTCCTGACTTGTTAATTTTAGCCATTCTGACTGGTGTGAGGTGGTATCTCATTGTGGTTTTGATTCGTATTTCCCTGATGCCGGGTGATGTGGAGCATTTTTTCATGTGTCTGTTGGCCGAGATGGTGTATTTTTTTAAGCTTTCATAATAGTCACATGTTTTCCTTTTAGAAAAAATTATAGTTTAAACCTTGACATTTTCATGGGTGTTGTTTCCTTTGCTCAGAATATTCTTTCTAACCTTGTCTGCTTGGTTTCTTAACCATCCTTCCAGGCTGTGCTCAGATATCCTCTCCTGTGAGCTCCCCTCTAAGGCACAGAACTACTGTTTCAGCCTTCATTTGCCCAGATCTTACTAGCACCCATTCCATTCTATTACACTAATAAATTACCTTATCATTGTAAAAAGTGTACTTGCAGGGTAAATTCAGTTCGAAAACATCGGATCTGAAATGCCTTGGTGGCACAGTCAGTTAAGCCACCAACTAATCTCAGTGTCAGCTCAGGCCTTGATCTCAGAGTTGTGAGACTGAGTCCTGAGTGAGGCTATGGGCTCCAAGTGGAGTCGGTTTGCAATTGTTTCTTCCTCCCCCTCTGCCCTCCTGCTCCCACTCTCTCTCCCTCTAAAATAAAAATAAGTCTTAAATAAATAAAAAATGTAGGATCTGTTGTCTCCGTCCTCTGCTCCTTGCTGTAGTTCCTCAGGACAGGATAGCTTTTACAAACCACATATTTATACAGTTAGCTTTCCCTCCTTCCTTCTAATTGGGCTAGAGTTCCTGCATTACACAAATACAGGAACTAAATTCTTCATCCCAGCCAAATTCTTTTTTTTAAGATTTTATTATTTACTTGAGAGGAAGAGAGAGCAAACACAAGGTGGGGAAGAGGGCCAGAGGGAGAGGGAGAAGCAGGATCCCCTCTGAGCATCAAGCCTAAAGGGTGCAAACCCAGGGCCCAGAGATCAAGACCTGAGTAAAGGAGAGCTTACCTATTTAACCAATGAGCCACCCAGGTGCCCCAGCCACATACTTACTCCCTGTCCTTCAGGGTCTAAATCAACTATCTGTTCCAAAACACCATTAGTTCTGTGATAGTTTAGTATTTAGGTAAAGCAGGAATGTTTTCAGTTCCCCAGCACTTTTCTTTTTTTCTTGATCTATGCTTTCTTTCATGCATTCCAATAGATCATGGGAAAAGTGACTCTAAATCTACAGTGGATTATTATTCCTACTACTGGTTATGTTTCAGACATTATCTGATGAAATATGGAAACCAACAGAAAATATGTAGGATGCATTGGTTGTCAGGGTTAGAACCTGTGTGTGAAGGACTATGCACACTCTATGAGGTATCCATTCCACCTCCAAATAAACATAGACCATGGCTTCTAGGGAAATATGTAAAAGCCCTGAGCCAGAGTTTGAAGGGATGGAGAACATTCTTGCTCCAAAGTCCAAAAGACACAGGGGTGGGGGAAGTGGCAGAAGCCTTGGGTTGCTGAATAACCTCAAAGGGCACCTGGGCCCAAAGAGTTCTCCTGAGAATGCCGGTGAATGCAATCTAGATGGTCCCAGGCTGACAATGACATGACTGAGATCCCAGACACACACACTCAAGGACATTACAGTGCAAGAGAAAATGGTTTTATTGTTGTGAACACAATACAGCAAAGCTTGGTAGAAGTTTCAAGATTAAAAATAGGGGGCCTGGGTCTTTCTTTGTCTTCTTCCCTATGGCCTTCCTTAGAAACACGCAGAGCTCCAAAGCAAAAAAGAATCCTATTTGTTTTTGTCCCCATCACTGATCTTGCAATCTTGGCCCTCTTAATTCTCTCACTCCCCACCTTCTTTCTTTCATGGGAACCATGGGAATCAAC
>JAHRIG010000597.1:0-40114 GCA_020311275.1 Eira barbara
TCACTCTTCACAGCAAATAAGAACCAGATACTTAAAAAAAAAAAAAACAAAAAAAAAAAAAAAAAAAACCTCAGGAATTCTTAGTGTAATTGTAAAAATATGTCTTGTTCATTGAAAGAAACTTTGAAAGAAACTAAAAGCTGTAACTCTACAAACATACACAGATTCTTTTTAAAGAGCAAGTTTTGAGAATTGTGTAGAAACCAAGAAGGAACTTGCAGAGGCATTGGTCTGGGAAGTCAGGAGACTTGGTTTTCAGTGTTGACTACAATCAAGTAGTTGCTTGGACTTAAACCAGTGAAATCACATTTCTGGACCCAGTTTCCACATCTGGAAAATGGAACGCTTAGGGTCTCCTTCTGTTTTTTTTTTTTTTAATAAGTATTTATTAAATAATGATCTGCCATATGCCCATCTCTTCCATACAGTATTTAAAACAGCCTTATATAATAGTTACATTTAATAAAGAGGAAACTAAAGCTCAGAGAAGCTCATTAATTTACCCAAGGTTACCAGATATGGGCAAAGGTGTGATTTAAGGGTATTTCCTCACACTAAGTCACATCCTCTTCCTAGCAAACTACAGCTGCCTTTAATTTACTAGGATATAAAATGGCTCCTGGTTTGAGAAGAAATAATAATCCTGACAACAAAACCTCATTGCCTGCTTGGTCCTTTGATGGGTTCTTCTCTGTAACTTACTTGTAGATGGGTTCTACTCTGTCACTTGCTTGTAGGATATCTATAGTTTACAACTGTAAGGTAGATAAGTTGATAGGTTGAGCCCTACCCAGAGAAGGTATCTCGGGCTTCATTGACATTTGCAGGCACTCAAAAGATGTGGTCTCAAATAAAGAGGGTCTTTGACTTCTTTCCACCTGTGCCTCAGTGATTATGGAGAGATATAATCAGAAAATAAGATGGCATATAGATCAAACCCAACCACAACAAATTCCCAGGGACTAGCAGACTTATTGGCCTGCCCAATAAATGCTTACCTAAAAAGACCAAAATGCATCTTCCTGGAAACTGAATAGTGAAATACAGAAAAAGCAGGCCATTTGGTAGCCGTAGAGCAGACATTACATGCATATTGTCTTCACCTTAATGTTGGACATCTGGTGAAATTATAGGCTTCTACTTTTGAGGATCTCGGACTTGTCTTGGATCCCAAAGCATTTTCCAGTTCCTGTTCCATTTTCCACAGGGATTGTTCTACTCTGCACCCTGTTCTTGGGTTTCTGAGACCCTAACTTGCCAAGGAATATATGTAAACTGCTACATTAATCATTTTTTAATTGTTTGGAATAGGTGACTCTAGTCTTTACAATACAAAGAGCCAAATAAAACTCTGCACAATCCTTTTGTTATACTATAGACTGCTAAATTCTACTAATGTCAATAAGACTGAAATTAATAAGGATTTTGCACCTGATCTGCAAATTCCAAGGCCTGATTTATCATCACTACGTATGCTTTCTGTTACTCTTTTGGCTACTCCAACTGGCTCAATTATAATCATTGAGAATCTTAAGAATTCAGTAGGACCTACCAAGAAGAGACATCTAGTACCATGACTTACCTATCAGCCCAAAGATCACTTTCTTATAAGCCCAATTCCATAGTCTCTGGAGTGAATTTTAAGCATTTGATTTTAATCCATCCATAACTTCTATACCATTAAGAAGCTAAATTCCAAAAAATGTGATGAAACTATATACAGAGACATGTATGATGATTATTTATGAAATAATTACAATATTTATAAACTATTATTTATTTATATATGATTTATAGTGTATGTTCTCACACCAGGGTAAGCAAGCTTCTCTTTAGAGAAACTCTTTGGCCAATAAGGTTGAGCCAAAGGGTTCCCAACTCTTGACTTATTTGAGGCACTCAGCCCTGTGGATTTCCTTTCCATCAACAATAATGAGTTCTGCATGCCTCAGAAAAGAACAAAGTACTTGGTTTTTTTTCCCTTGATTTCTGATTTTCAGTGTGTCTACTGCATGTAGCTTATCTGATGCTCATAAGAATCCACCTTCACCTTTACTTTAATGTTAACATTTCCTTCATTGGCTTATTAACTGGTCTCCAGTGCAGGTTAACCAATGAACCCCAAAAGAGGTCTCCTGTTGCTCTGCAAGGGTAATGAGCAATTCTCACCCTGCACTCCGGCCAACAAAAATGTTGAGGCATTTTACAAGCAGCAGAAGTCCCAGAAGGCTACATGGTTCCATGGCATAATATATGCAGAAAAATAATAAAAAGTTTTATGGCTCAGAGAGAGCCAACCAGTCTTAGTAGTGCCCCAAGGCAGGTAAAGCTGGTATGTCCTCACTCAGCCTCATGCCTTGACAGTTGTAACCCAGAGTACTTAGATTTGAAGTGCCTGCTTTGCAAACATAAAAGCAGTTCTGGATTTGGCATAACAATTTGCAATAGATCCTGCCTCAGGGCATTTGTATCTAGATGGTATCTTATCTAAGAAATCAGAGAAATTATTTATTTGAAGTATGAAAGCTAAGTTATTTTAATGAATGGGCTGTTTTCATATCCGTGGCAAGCCAAGAAATTTACACTCCACTCCCCATTGGGGAAAAATGAGGACATTTGCCAATGGAAATCCAGTTGGATATTAACTTCTGATAGCTGATTTCCATACAATGCAAGTACTCTTTGGAAAGCTTTCCCTATTCCCTGATAACGTCCCTGTATATGTGTCACAATGACTTATATATACACAGGGACATTATCAGGAAATAGAGAAACCTTTTGAAAGGTTCCCATGTCATTATAGACCACTTGAGATGGTTGATATTCACACCAAGTCAGAGATGCTGGGTGTGGCCACCCATACAAAATAAAGTGGAGAACTGGGGTTGAGGGAGGATGATCTAAAAAATTACAGAGAAATCCTCCCACAGAGAATGCTTTATAGTGTCTATTCACTTACTGAAATTCTGAAGTTTGAATAATTTCCTTAATATGTAGATTTGCTCATGCTGAAGGTCGAACCATGATCCTCACATCCTATATGATATTTGGCATTCCCAAAATGTCATGGAGGACCCAGGATGCAAAGTCTGTCTTTGCCTTTTACCAAATATTCATCACTTTGCTTTGGCATTCATATAAATGTATATGTGTGCACATTAGGAATATATATATAATTTATATATTTTATATATACATATATACACACATATATGTAATATATACATAACATATATGTTTTATTTACTTATTTATTTATTCGTTTGTTTGTTTTAGAGAGATAGATCATGGGCTAGGGAGAGGGGGAGAGAGAATCCAAAGCAGATTCCCTGCTGAGTACAGAGCCTGACATGGGTTTGATCTCACAACCCTGAGATCATGACCTGAGCCAAAACCAAGAGTCAGATGCTTCACTGACTGAGCTACCCAGGCACCCTTATCTGTATTGATATATAGGTATATTTAATCCTAAAGCACACACATATTCCATATATACAAACATGTGTATTCTGTATATACAAATATATATTTCTAATACACATATATAGTTTTTTCCTCACTGGACTCTAAGGTAATCATTACTCAAAATATAATTGCTTACAGATTCTGTTTAGTTTCCTAAGATTTCTTGATCCTACAAACATTAATCTGATCTAGGAAATGACACTGGCTAGATGCCTTTATGAAACATTAACTGGATTTCAAAATATATTATATTCCTTTCAGAAGAGAAAGATGTGATGTCCATGAGGTCTTTGGAAGAAGACAAAAATATTCTCACTATCTGCAGGTAAAAGAGCATACGTATCCCAAATGGTGAAACTGTCATACTAGCTCTCTCCATATTCGTAAACCATACAGAAACTCACAAGTTGTCTAGGCATCTCTAACCTAATCATTCATTTGATAGCATGTTCTGTTTTCATCCAGACATGTCTGTGTTCATGAGCCCAGAAGTTTTAGATTTTTCCTAATGACTTCAATCGGACTATTTCATCCAAACAAGCTGCCTCTTCTTTCTATCTCTAAATCTTCATTGGGAGTACTCCTATACAAGAGGAAAAAACATGTTTTGTTTTGTTTTTTATGTTACAATGAAGCATTGCCTAAAATTAAGTCTTTTCTAGTAACGGTATCTTTATGTCCCAGACCACCTTTCCCTTCTTGGAAAACAACAACAACGAAATGTGTGCTAAGATCACTTTCATCTACCATAGAAAACCCCTACCTTTCCTCATGCAAGAATGCTACCTCTGAACTGCTAGTAGTATTTCCCACATCCCTTAGGCTTTCCCTCTAGATTTTTTTTTTTTAAGTCTGATTGAGGGGTCCCTAAGTGCCTCTGTCAGTTAACTGTCTGCCTTCAACTCAGGTCATGGCCTAGGGTCCTGGAATGCAGCCTCGGGTCTGACTCCCTGCTCAGAGGGGAGTCTGCTTCTCTCTCTCTTCCCGGGCTCATGCTCTCTGTCGCCATCACTATCTCTGTCCCTGTCTCTCAAATAAATAAATAAATAACATCTCTGAAAAATAAAATTAAAAAAAAATAAAGTCCGACTGACCTCACCACAATTTAATTGGAGATTGTGGTGCTCAGGGGACTATGATTATAAAAACTGGAGATATTAGTTTTAAAATGTGTAAAATAGATGAAAATAAACGCATCCACTCTCTTAGCTGCATTTCTATATTCCTTACTCAATGATATATTAATCAACATGGTAAATCTATAGTATGCTAATTACATCATTACATAGAATTATCTGTTTAGAGAAGCACTGTCCAACAGAAATATAACATGATGCACAAATGTAATTTAAATTTTTTCATTGCACATTAAAAACATAAAAAGAAATTGAAATTGAGTAATGAATTTTATTTAACCCAATTTCTCCAAAACAGTAACGTTTCAATGACAATGTGATCAATATTAAAAAATTATTAATGAGCTATTTTACATTCTTCTTTATAAAATTCACATTGTGTTTTACACTTGCAGCACGCCTCTCATTGGCCCAATTTCCAGTATTCAATGGTCCCACGTGGGTAAACCATGAAAGTCTACAGTGTGCTGAGTAGTAATGGACACACACACGATGCTCACCACCAGCTCTCCCAGGTTTTGAAGTTCCATTTTATGTCAGAAGTGTAAATTAGCCAGTCTAATACCCACCATGCTTGTTTCTTTAGAGATCTGAAAACCAGAGTCTAAGGTTTAAATTGCTTTTAATTGATATTAGGTGTACCATGTTAAGAAAATAAAATCAGTGGCTATTGATGAGCTATTTCCCTTTTGCAGCTATAATTACCATGAAGTTAGTGGCTTGAAACAAAACAGGGGTGCCTGGCTGGCTTAGTCGATGGAGCATGTGACTCTTGATCTTGGGGTGGTGAGTTCAAGCCCCACATTGTGTGTAAAAATTACTGGAAGAAGGGAGGGAGGAAGGGAAGGAAGGAAGGAAGGATGGAAGGAAGGAAGGAAGGAAGGAAGGAAGGAAGGAAGGAAAGAAGGAAGGAAGGAAGGGAGCCACAAATTTATTTTCTTATAATTAAGGAAGTCCGAAGTCTAAAATGGGTTAGCAGGGCTGTATTCCTTCTGAAGGCTCTAGGGAAGAATCCGTTTCCTTGCCTTTTCCAGCTTCTAGAGGCCACTTGTATTCCTAGACTTGCCCTCTCTCCAGTTTCAAAACCAGCAACAGAGCTTCAATACCTTTGTCTCTGTTTCTCTTCCCAAGCCCTTTCTCTCTTCCTCTCAATCTGACTTCTGTTTTCATCGCATCTTCTACCCTTACTCTGCCTACTCTTTCTTAGAAGGAGCCTTGTGGAGGATCCAGGATAATCTTCCTCTATCAAAATCATTAATTTAATCACATTTGCAATGTCTCTTTTGCAAGATAAGGTAACATAGTCACATATTCTGGGGATTAGGATGTGAACATCTTTGGGGACCATTATTCTGTCTATCCCAGTGGAATATGTCCTACTCAGATCTACAGGTAGAATACTGTCACATTTAGTAACATTTAGTTATGACAGAGAGCTACATGTGACCGAAAACTAGCTATGTCCTAGATGAATCCCTGCTTATTTCAAGCAATATTTCATAAGAATAAAAATGTAGTACAATAAATATTAAACATATGCATTTGTGGGTTTTTGGGTTTTTTGTTTGTTTTTAATAATAACCCTGTAGTTCGGGGCTCATGACTTTTTTTTCCCCTTTAGATTTTATTTATTTATTTCACAGACAGAGATCACAAGTAGACAGAGAGGCAGGCAGAGAGAGAGGGGGAAGCAGGCTCCCTGTTGAGCAGAGAGCCCAATGTGGGGCTCAATCCCAAGACCCTGAGATCATGACCTGAGCCAAAGGCAGAGGCTTGACCCAGTGAGCCACCCACACACCCCATTTGTTTTTATTAAGTAGGATTTGTCAGTTTCTAGAAGTAATTTAAGATGGAAGTAATTTAAGATGGAAGTTTGTACCTTTTGACCACCTTCACCCAATTCAAAAGGTGCAAATATGTTAAATGTTGCAAACTTTTACTTGCAAGATAAATATGTTCTGGGAATATAACATATAACATAATGAGTACAGTTAACAATACTGAAGAGTATATTTGGAATTTGCTAGAAGACTAGATTTTAAAAGATCTTATCACAAGAAAAAAATTGTGACTATGTGAGGTGATGGACATTCACTAAAAACTTGCTGCGATGATCATTGCAAGTTTATAAGGCAATTAAATTTTAATAAGATGGGGGATGGAAGCAATTTAAAGATATGCTCTGATGACTTAGTGAAAAACAAGATAAACAGGTGCCTGAGTTGGGGCTCATGAGAAAGGGACTCCAGGTTTGTATTAATTATTTTTAAGATGCTTTTCCGAATTTCCTGGGGCAAATCTTCACTCTCACTCCCAAGTAATTAGTGTCACATCCAGCATGAGTGAGCATAAAGGTATACTTTCCCACAAAAAAAATGTAATAAACATTTTGATAGAAATCATATTCTTTGCTAAATTTGTGCTATAAAGTAGACCAACAAATATTTAAGTCAAATCAACAAATATTTAATGAGAGTATTAAGGTGGAATATTCAATAGCTTAAACTATAAATTCAGCTTTCTTAAAAATAACCTCAACTTTTAAAATTTCCTTTCACTGAAAAATCAGTCCAGGCAAAATGGTAATTGACTTTAAAACTTTTAATTGAACTGGCCAGAATACTGTCCTTTTTATGCCATCTCTTCAACTTAATCTTATTCTGCTGTTCTATTCATATGCTAAAAGAGAGTATTGAGCCAATCAATGAAATTTTATGACACTGTGTTCCTGAACCGCCTAGATCACCATCTGAATTCCCCACTGCACCTTTCACATGTGCTCAGGCCCCAAGTCTCTCAGAGGATGCATTAGTCAGCTGCTTCCATAACAAAACACCAGAAACTGAGTGGTTTAAGCAACAGACATTTATTTCTCCCAGTTCTGGAGGCTGGAAGTCCAAGATCCGGGTACCAGCAGGGTTGAGTTCTGTGGAGAGCTTTCTTCCCAGCTTGCAGATGACTGGCTTCTCACTGTGTGCTCACAGGCCAGAAAGAGAGAGACGGCAAGCTCTCTGACTTCTCTTCTAACCAGACATTAATTCCCTTATGAAGGCCTGCCCTCTCCTGACATAATATAGATCTACTTAATCTCCCAAAAGCCACACCTCCAAAAGAAAGGGGAGAGGGTGAGGAGGTTGCACAATTCAGTCCATAGGAGGGGAGATGCAAGATCCAGGCAAAGAGCCTCCAAGTGGTGGTACATGTTCTGGGAGACCTGACTAAAGTCGGCTCTTTTGTTATCCTCCAGCTCTCCTGGGGCTTCTTCCAATCTGGGAACAAAGAGTAAATGTGGTAACTGCTGAAAGCTCATTTCTCAGGATCACTAAATGAATGAACATCATTGTGTAAGCCCAAAGGATGTTTTCTGCCCCAAAGTGTAACTTTGCACTTAAACAATTACATCTTTAAAATGATGCCTATGGACAGTGAGTTTTCCTGAAATGACATCTCTAAGGAGAAACCAAATGCCTAGGTAGGAGTATGACTTTCTTAACTAATCTTACTTTTTTAAAGTATTTTTACTTTTCTTGACTTAGAAATGGATAGGGTAAATTTTCACAAACCTGAAGAACAATTCAATTTATGATTTCTAAACTAAAATGCTACTGTGTTGAAAAGAGAAGTGAATGATGAGTATCCAGGCAAATCGTTTCTGTGAAAACTCAGTTTCAAAAAGACACTGAATTTCATTCATGATTTATCCTTTAAAGAAAGGAAAATATAATTATTAACCATAGAGATTAACTGGAAAGGTTGTTCTGTGCTTTATTCTGTATAAAATGCAATGTAATTATGACTTCTGTTGTAAATTTCAGTAAAACATGATTTAATACTACAGCAAGGATGCCATTAAAATGTGAATATTAACTTTCCAATAATTTCTAGAAATTGAAATGGAATCTGTTTGGCAATAACATGACATTTTGACACCAATGAAAATATTTTATGTAGTTATGTAAGCAATAAAAATAAATGTTTTGTAAAAATTTATCCAGAAGGACTTATAACTAGGAAAAACAATAATAATTAACCAGATTTCATAAAGTGCTAAGCAGCCAAAGATAACTTTTAAACCAGCTGAAGATGATGAGGTCATTGCTGGTCCTAAGTTCATAAGATCTGACCACCTGTAGAGATTTTTTTTTAGAGCACTTAAAAGAATTAGTTTTCCAACTATGGACAAGCTGGGAGAGTCTCCCTCTTTTACGTGACCTTCTATTGTGCCAAAGTAATGGAATTGAACGCACCCTCCCTCTGCTTTTCGAACAGCTGTTCCTATGGTGCAGGAGTAAATGTGTAAACCCTACCAGTACCAGCTGGAAAAAAGACAGGAATCTCCTATTTCTGAATGTATTATGGAGCCTAGATTTTGTTTCCAGGATAAAATGTGCCCAAAAGCAACCAAATTTAAGAAGATGGTTGTGAAATCATCCAGCAGATGAGTAACCATCCTAACAGTTCAACTGGCTGAGGCAAGCAAAGCTGTCTGGTTAGGAAGCATCCCGCTTACTGTACTGACCATGCTGTATTAGAGGGAATCTTTCCTATGCTTTTAACTGGGATCATTACAGCATGATAATATTAACAATAACAACATCTTGGGCACCTGGGTGGCTCAGTCGGTTCAGCATCTGCCTTTGGCTCAGGTCATGATCTCAGAGTCCCGGGATCAAGCCCCACATCAGGGTCCTCACTCAGCAGAGAGCCTGCCTCTCCCTCTCCCTCTGCTGCCCTGCTTGTGCTCACTCACTCTCTCTGTCAAATAAATAAATAAATTTTTTTTAAAAAGGCAATAGCAACATCAGAAGTACAAAAGCAATATTGTGTAGATATGTTTTTTCTCAACGTGAACATCATTGATCACTAAATTTCTAAAGCCTATTGAGGATTTTTGAAGTCGAATAATAATGATTATGATGATGATATCAGGAGGCATTTTGTTAACTAAAACATGCTTATCTTTTAACTCTACTTTAGTAAAGGTACTTAAAATTACCCTCTAAGTCTAAACAAGTAACAAGAAGTATATAATTTTTAAAGATTTTATTTTTAAGTAACCTCTATACTCAATGTGGGGCTTGAGCTCACAACCCCAAGATCAATAGTTGCATGCACTCGTGAATGAGCCAGGTGTCCCTAAAAATATTGTTTATTAATGTGTCATAAGGGGCAGAGGGAGAAGAAGGCTCCCTGCTGAGCAAGGAGCCTGATATGGGGCTTGATCCCAGGACCCCGAGATTGTGACCTGAGCCAAAAGCAGACACATGACTGACTGAGCCACCCAGACACCCTACATAAAGTTTCTTTTAAATAGACTTTATTTTTTGAAGCAGTTTTTGATTTACAGCAAAACTGAATGGAATGTGAAAAGTTCTCATATACCTCCTACACACATACACACACCAAGCTTCTTCCACTATCAACATTACACACACACCAAAGACATACATTTGTTATTATCAGTGAACCTACAAGTGACACATTATTATCACCCAAAGTCTATCGGTTACATTAAGGCTCACACTTGGTGTTGTACATTCTAAAGATTTTGTAAAAAAAAAAAAAAATATATATATATATATATATGTATATATATATATATATATATATTTCATATTCTCCATCATAACAGTATTATGTGGGATAATCTCACTGCCCTATAAATCTTCTGTGCTTCACCTATTCATCCCTTCCTCCTCACTAACCCCTGGCAGCTACTGATCTTTTTCCTGTCTCTATAGTTTTGCATTTTCAACAATGTCATATAATTAGAATCATAACATATATAGCCTTTTCAGATTGGCTTCTTTTTTTTTAAGATTTTATTTATTTATTAGACAGATCACAAGTAGGCAGAGAGGCAGGCAGAGAGAGAGGAGGAAGCAGGCTCCCCGCTGAGCAGAGAGCCCGATGCGGGGGCTCGATCCCAGGACGCTGGAATCATGACCCGAGCCGAAGGCAGAGGCTTTAACCCACTGAGCCACCCAGGCGCCCCATCAGATTGGCTTCTTTCACTTAATAATATATATGTAAGTTTCCTCCATATCTTTTTATGGCTTGATAGTTCATTTCTTTTTAGGGCTCAAAAATATTCTATTGTCTGGGGGCACCTGTGTGGCTCAGTTAGTTAAAGCATCTGCCTTGGGCTCAGGTCATAATCCCAGGGGTCTGAGATCAAGCCCCACATTGGGCTCCCTGCTCAGTGGGGAGTCTGCTTCTGCCTCTGTCCCTTCCCTCACTCATTTTCTCTCTCTCTCTCTCTCTCTCTCTCTCAAATAAATGAATAAAATATTTAAAAGAAAATCTTCTATTGTCTGGATGTGTCACTGTTTTATTTATCCATTCACCTACTGAAGGACCAAATAATCTTGGTTGCTTCCAAGTTTTGGCAATTATGAATAAAGCTGCTACAAACATCTTTGTGCAGGTTTTTACATGGATATAACTTTTCAACTCATTTAAGTAAATACCATGGAGCATTATTATTGGATTGTATGGTAAAAGTATATTTAATTTTGTAAGAAACCACCAAACTGTGTTCCAAAATGACTATTCTGCTTTGCATTTCCAAAGCAGTCTATGAGGGAGGAGTCAAGATGGCGGAGAAGTAGCAGGCTGAGAGGACAGCGGGTAGCAGGAGATCGGCTCGATAGCTTATCAAACCATTGTGAACACCTACAACTCTAACAGGAAATCGAAGAGAAGAAGAGCAACAATTCTAGAAACAGAAAATCGATCACTTTCTGAAAGGTAGGACCTGCGGAGAAGTGAATCCAAAGCGACGGGAAGATAGACCCTGGGGGGAGGGGCCGGCTCCCGGCAAATGGCGGAGCAACGGAGCACAACATCGGGACTTTTAAAAGTCTGCTCCACTGGGAGACATCGCTCCAGAGGCTAAACCGGGGGAAACCCAGGCAGGGTCAGCGTAACCCCGGGTCCCGCGGGATCACAGAAGGACCGGGGGTGACTGAGGGCCGCAGAGCTCGCAGGTATTAGAGCAGGGAAGCCGACTACAGCGACAAAGCCAAGGAGCGAGCTCTCAGCCCGGGGTTACCTTGTGCCGGTCGCAGGCTGGGTGGGCTCGGAGCGCGGCCGGAGGCCACAGAGACAAAAGCGACAGGGCGCTTTTCTCTAAGTGCCAGCAATTGACTGCTTTCCTCAAGGCGCAACGCAGGCCAGGGAGGCGGGGGTGTTGGGCGCTTTTCTCTGAGGGCGCAGTGAGGAGCGGAACCCCAAGCTCTCGGCTCCTCCAGGCCGAGAGATTGGGAGGCCGCCATCTTCATTCCCGTCCTCCGGAACTCTACGGAAAGCGCTCAGGGAACAAAAGCTCCCGAAAGCGAACCCGAGCGGATTACTTAGCCCGGCCCCTGGCAAGGGCGGTGCAATTCCGCCTGCGGCAAAGACACTTGAGAATCACCACAACAGGCCCCTCCCCCAGAAGAACAACAAGAAACCCAGTTAAGACCAACTTCACTCACCAAGAACAGCAGAATTCCACAGCAGGAGAAAGCAAATCTTATCTGGACAAAATGACAAGACGGAAAAACTCACCTCAAAAAAAAGAACAAGAGGCAGTACCGAAGGCTGGAGACCTAATCAATACGGACATTGGTAACATGACAGATCTAGAGTTCAGAATGACAATTCTCAAGGTTCTAGCCGGGCTTGAAAAAGGCATAGAAGATATTAGAGAAACCCTCTCCGGAGAGATAAAAGCCCTTTCTGGAGAAATAAAAGAACTAAAATCTAACCAAGTTGAAATCAAAAAAGCTATTCATGAGGTGCAATCAAAAATGGAAGCTCTCACTGCTAGGATAAATGAGGCAGAAGAAAGAATTAGTGACATTGAAGACCAAATGACAGAGAATAAAGAAGCTGAGCAAAAGAGAGACAAACAAATACTAGACCACGAGGAGAGAATTCGAGAGATAAGCGACACCATAAGATGACACAACATTCGAATAATTGGGATTCCAGAAGAAGAAGAAGGAGAGAGGGGAGCAGAAGGTATATTGGAGACAATTATTGGAGAGAATTTCCCTACTATGGCAAAGGGAACAAACATCAAAATCCAGGAGATGCTAAGAACACCCCTCAAAATCAATAAAAATAGGTCCACACCTCGTCACCTGATAGTAAAATTTACAAGTCTTAGCGACAAAGAGAAAATCCTGAAAGCAGCCCGAGAAAAGAAGTCTGTAACATACAAGGGTAAAAACATTAGATTGGCAGCAGACCTATCCACAGAGACCTGGCAGGCCAGAAAGAACTGGCATGATATATTCAGAGCACTAAACGAGAAAAACATGCAGCCAAGAATACTATATCCAGCTAGGCTATCATTGAAAATAGAAGGAGAGATAAAGAGCTTCCAGGACAAACACAAGCTGAAAGAATTTGCAAACACCAAACCAGCTCTACAGGAAATATTGAAAGGGGTCCTCTAAGCAAAGAGAGACCCTAAAAGTAGTAGATCAGAAAGAAACAGAAACAATATACAATAGCAGTCACCTTACAGGCAATACAATGGCACTAAATTCATATCTCTCAATAGTTACCCTGAATGTAAATGGGCTAAATGCCCCAATCAAAAGACACAGGGTATCAGAATGGATAAAAAAACAAAACCCATCAATATGCTGCCTACACGAAACTCATTTGAGACCCGAAGACACCTCCAGATTTAAAGTGAGGGGGTGGAAAACAATGTACCATGCTAATGGACAGCAGAAGAAAGCTGGGGTGGCAATCCTTATATCAGATCAATTAGATTTTAAGCCAAAGGCTATAATAAGAGATGAGGAAGGACACTATATCATACTCAAAGGGTCTGTCCAACAAGAAGACCTAACAATCTTAAATATCTATGCCCCTAACATGGGACCAAAGCAGACTATGAGGTTCCTATTGTCTACATGCTCACCAACATTTGGTGTTGTCAGTGTTCTGGATTTGGGCCATTCTAATAGGTAAACCATTGTATCGTATTGTTTTGAGATTTCCTAATGACATATAATGTTGAGTGTATTTTCGTATGCTTATTTGCAATTTGTATTATTTCTTTGGTGAGATGTCTGTTCAGAACTTTTGCCAAATATTTAAATCTGGTTTTTTTTTCTTCTTTTTGAGTTTTAAGAGTTCTTTATATGTGTTGGGTAACAATCCTTTATCAGATTTGTCTTTTGCAAATACTCTCTCCCAGCTTGCGTCAAAGTATTTTAAGTGTAATGATCAACCCTGAAGGATGGATGCTTTATGGAAACAAAAAACATTTAGAAAGAATTCTTTGGTTGTAAAAATTTAGACTCATTTTTAAAGATGCACTGAAAATGGACTATGTTAGGCTTATGGGCTATCTCACTGACTACTAAACTATGGTGGAATTAACTGAAATCTCCCAAAGAGTCCCCTTATATCAAGAGGAGATTGGAATCTAGTCAAGATTGGTGCCAGTCTTGGATTCATGGAGAGCACCAGCAGCAACTTGTGGTTTCTGTTAAAATGCACCCAGGCTTAGATGGGACAAGAACCTGTTAAAATAACTTTACCAAAAAAAAAAAAAAAAAAAGGCACAAGGATATTATCTTTTATAGTGCAAGAGACTTGGACCAAAGCCTTTTTAAGATTAAATATATCTCTTGTTACAGTATGCTATTAAATCTGTTGTCTCTGAGAAAAATTAATTGTCACTAGGAAGATGAAATCAAAATGTCTAAACATTTGATCCTACTACCATACCACCAAAACCACTAGCACCACCCCTAAAATAACAAATCTAAAACACCTCTGAAATAAGAAAGCAGTACTGTAATATACCAGAAAATGCCTGGAATCCCCATGTATCAATGACGGTTTTACTGCATACAAAATTCACTCTAGTTTGGGTAAGCTAAAAGGGGTTTATTACAAGAAAGCTAATGGGTATCATAGCAGTTGGGAGGGCTGAAGAAGATCAGCTCTGGGCTGGACTTCCACGAACACGTCGTAAAGCCACATTACAGAACTGAGCTTCTGGACCTGACAGAAGGAACTGGCTGCTGTTGCTGGCTCCAGACCCAGACCACCTATGCCACCACCCACAGCAGCAAAATAAAGATGTGCCCTGCCTCTCAACACCTACAAAGCTAGAGCCCTAATGCTGAGACCATCACCACAATTGTTGCAGAAAATCAAGCTCCCCTACAACTCGGCTTGCCTGCTGAAGTAACAGAGACAAGAGACGTCAGCCCCTGCTTCAGAGTGTTCCACTTGTGCCTTCTAAAGCTCACGTGTTCTAAGTGATCAGTGGAACCTAGATCACATCCAAAACTAGAGCTTTAAAGGAGTCTAAAAAATGTAGTTTTGAGGGTTCCAGCCCCAGTATTTCAAGAAGGCCTTCTAGAAGAAAGATGGAAAGGATACTCAGTGAGGTGATACACCGTCCCACCCATCCTGAAAAGAGAGTAGAAAGCATATAATTGTTCAAGGAAAGCCAGGGCAATTCCAGAAGAATAAATGTCGAGGCTGTGGACACATTTATTGGAAAGAATCATGGAGCAACCACCAGAGCGGCTGATTTCCATCTGGAGTAGAAAACACAGATATGCTGGAGCATTGGCTATAAATGTTGGGCCAGAGGCCAAGCTCAGGAGGAGGAGGGAGCTCTACTTCCCTAAAAGAAGCTTACTGGGATGCCCCGTCTGGCAGCTAAACACCCCCTCTTCTACAATCCCTGTTGCTGACCATGGTGTACATAATACCTTCACAGGCAGGCTGACCCAACCTGAACTACAAAGATAGCCATGCAAGCAGACAGTAAACGTCTAAAGTAAGCAAACACCATGAAAGAGTAACAGACAAGCTAAGGAATGTCACTAAGAGAGAATTTATGCAGCAAACAAATGGAAACTTTGAAAATAGTACAACTGAAAAACACAGAAAGATGAGAATAGATACTGTATCCATGAAACAAAATACCGTTTTTAAGAACCCCAGATTAGAAAAAAGAAAATGCTTACCAAATAAAAATCTTAATAGGTAAGCCAAAAAGCAGAATATATTCATGCTCGCTGGAAGCCTAAATTGTGCTCAGAATGACAGAGATGGTGTCATAGGTGCTGTGGTCCACCACTCAGATCCCTGCCGGGGACCCACACGTTCTGCCACCTGCTGGCTCCTGGCAGCTCACAGCCAAGTCTCTCTCCAGGAATTACCCTTGAGAAAGAGAATTGCTTTGCCCAAGTTTATGTCCTTTCCCCAAAGGCACACAGGCCCCCTTGCTTGGATTCAGGACAATCTGAAGGGTCATCCCAGCCCCAAAGCTCCCTGAACAGTCAGGTGAGGCCTTTCTTAAACTGCAACACAGTTCAACTCTCCTTTTACCCTACCCTCCTTATCTTTCCCTCCCAGATATTGTCTCCGAGAGAACTTAAGCAATAAGCCTTCTATCTGCAGATCTCCATCTCAGCATCCATTTCCAGGTAGCCCAATCTAAGGCAGATAGAAAGAATAAAAACGAAAAGACCTGAAAACATCGAGTGCATCTCTATCTATATGATTGGAATTCCAGCAGACAAGAACAGAGAATGGAAGGGAAGGAAAAAACAAAGAACATATAAATAGATTTCCCAGAATTGATGAAAGAAAGATACTGATCATATTGAAAAAGTCCATCAACAGGATGAAAAGTAAAATTTATATATATAATGTATGTTATATATTATATATGTTGACTTTCATGGGACTGCCTTGGTGGCTCAGTCAGCTAAGCATCTGCCTTCAGCTCAGGTCATGATCCAAGGGTCCTGGGATGGGGTCCTGCATCAGACTTCTTGCTCAGTGGGGAGCCTGCTTCTCCCTCTGCCTGCAGCTGCCCCAGCTTGTGTCTCTGACAAGTGAATAAATAAAATCTTTTAAAAAAAAATCTAATGACCTAGTTAATAAGGTGGATCCAATTAATATAGTGATGTCTATACTTTGAAACCAGAAAATAAACTTTTCTTAGAGAGTCTTTTCTTAGCACAACACACAAATCAGAAACTTAAAAAAAAAAAAAAAAACAGATTTAATCGCTTTAAAATCTCTGCAGAGTAAGAGATATTATAAACAAAACAAAAAGGCAATAGCAAGCCAGAGTAAAGTAATCACCAACACGCTTCAATGTGTTTTGTGTTTTTGCCCATCACCTATATCTGTACTATGATTTTGCTCTTGGAGTACCATTCTAGCTATCTGGTGGTGATGAGACCTCCCTCCAGACCCCAAGACAGGCATGAGGAAATCAATTCATCATATACCTGGCCACAGGATCAATTCAAGCATGAGCATAGGACCCATTTGGGGCCAGTAAGAAGGAGTGAATGACAGGACTTGAGTGCAAGCGACTGAAAAAGACTCTCCCACTGAATTTATGGAGTGAAGCTGTAAGATGCAGCCATCCTGGCATCAGAGCGAGGGCTAGCCTGAGGATAGAGCTGAAGAAACAGAACCCAGGAATGAGTCCCAGAGACATACAGTGGTGCCTAAATAGATTAGACAGAAATAACCAGGATGCTCAATGTCTTTAAATGTATTGGGATGGGGTAGAGTCAGGCAGGGCGTAAACAACTAGAAAAGACTTTGAGGCTGAACTGTGATATATAGATAACTATGCAAATGAAAGAGCAGTTATTACTAGGTGTTGTGGGTTCAATCACATTCTCCAAAACTATATGCTGAAATCCTGAATATATATATATATATATATATATATATATATACACACACACATATACATATACATACATACACATATATATATACACATATATATACACACACACATATATACATGTGTCTTTATTTGCAAAGTGTCTTTGCAAATGTAATCAAATTAAAATGAGGTCATACTGGATTAAGGTGGGCCCCAAACCCCATGACTGGTGTCCCTATAAGGAAAGAGGTTTGGAGGAAGAAAAGATACACTGAAAAGAAGTCCATGAAGACCAGGGCAGAAATGGGAGTTATGCTGCTGATGCAAGCCAAGGAAGGCCAGAGATTGCTGTCAACCATCAGAGGTTAGAAGAGGCAAGGAAGGATTCTTCCCTATAGGCTTCATAGGGAGCCATGGCCCTTCTACCACCTTGATTTCAGACTTCCAAAACAAAGAGGATAAATTTCTGTTCTTTTAAGCCACCTAGTTTGAAATAATTTGTTATGGCAGACCTAGGAAAGTAAAACAGATGATTATTAACCTTAAGGAAAAGCAAAGAGTTGTGCAAGGAAGTAGAAGGTATAATACAGAAATCAGGTCCAGATACCATTTCTGTAGACAGAATAATGTAAAAATCAATCAATCAATCAATCACAATATAACCATATTGGGAATAGAGGGAGAGGGGACCTGGCAATTACATTTTGTTTACGGGCAGCAGGAGAATCAAATTCTTGCCTTCTATCACGTGAACTTTACCTTCTATCATAAGAACTCAATAGACAATGTGAAAATTGAGAAATGAAGTAATATTATTATAAGCTTTGTACGTAGAGATATAGATAAATGGCCAAAGAAGCAGATAAAAGTTGAAAATGGTCATTTCTGGAGAATGAGACATGAGAAATTAGATCTTGGTGTACTAGACTGGACTGCTTTTCATAACTCATGTAGCACTATTTGGCCTATTAAATTATGCATGTATCAACTTTAATGGAAATAAAAACAAAATTCAAAAGGAAAAAAATAGGCAAAAATGAACAGACAGTTCACAAAGGAAGAAATTCAAATGAAGAACTTATGAACACATGCCTAAACTCAATGACAACCAGCCCAATTCAGTTTAAAATAAATTTTAAAAATAAGTCTAATAATAATAAATCAAATATTAAGTCTCCCACCAACTAAGCACAATTAGTTTGGAAAGAAATTTGAAAATGTTTAGTAAAATTGAAAATGTGTATACAACACTGATTCTGGCTTGGATCCCAGGAAACTTTTGTACAGGACCAGAAAAAAGCTTGTTTGAGAAAGTTAATCACAGTGTTGTTTAAAATAATGAAAATCTCGGGATGCCTGGGTGGCTCAGTTGGTTAAGCGGCTGCCTTCGGCTCAGGTCATGATCCCAGCGTCCTGGGATCGAGTCCCACATCGGGCTCCTTGCTCGGCGGGGAGCCTGCTTCTCCCTCTGCCTCTGCCTGCCACTCTGTCTGCCTGTGCTCGCTCTCTCTCTCTCTCTCTGACAAATAAATAAATAAAATCTTTAAAATAATGAAAATCTGGAGAGGATTAAATGTTCACACAATAGATATTTATCCATTTCAGATAGGATATTTTATATTTACATATAATACTATCTGGCAATGAAAAAGAATGCAAAGGAGTAAACTAACTTTATATATATGAAGACACGGAGTGAGAATTTTCAGTGAAAAAGAAATGAGAAGAACAGTTTGTCCAACCTTTTACCAGAGAAACAAATTGGAAAACATACTAGCCATTCACTGCTCATGAATATCTGAATGTAAAAACATAAAAACATTGATTGAAGGGATATACGCTAAATTCATGAGAGAAGTCGGGTTGGAGAGAGGTTTACAAAATGGAACTGAGGGTGAATATAGAAAAAACATCCACTTCATCTGTATTACGTTAGTTCTTATATTTATTTATTTATTTTAAAGATTTTATTTCTTTATTTACAGACAGAGATCACTGTAAGAGTGGGTTAGCATAAGTACAGCCATCTTAGTTTGGGCAGCCATCTCAGGTCCAAGGGCTGAACTTTCCCCTCCCTGCTTTGGTTCCAGGGACCCCTCTCCCTGCTTTAGTTCCAGGGACCCCCTCCCCGTTTTAGTTCCAAGAAAGTATCCCACCCTGCAACACCCCGGCTGCAGCTAATTGGCTTAAACCACCAGGACAGCTAGGAGGTTGCTGCACAGGGACCAGATGTTGAAGAGAGCTTATCTTGCTAAACCACCACGGGGGCACAAGCCAAAAGTATGTATGGTCCCTGAAGTGATGGAAAGTTACTGTGAGTTGGATGTTTAAAAAAAAAAAAAAATGCTATATAAACCCTTGGCTTTGAGTGCTCGGGGTCCTTGTTGAAACCCGCTGCGCCGGGCAGATACTTGGACCCCAGCTAGCTGGAAATAAACCTCGCTGTGTGACTTGCATTATGGAGAGTGTTCACTGTCTAATTGAGGGGTGGTCGACTCCATACCCCAACAATTACAAGTAGGCAGAGAGGCAGGCAGAGAGAGAGAGGAGGAAGCAGGCTCCCCGCCGAGCAGAGAGCCCGATATGGGGCTCAATCCCAGGACCCTGAGATCATGACCTGAGCCGAAGGCAGAGGCTTTAACCCATTGAGCCACCCAGGCACCCTAGTTCTTATATTTAAAAACTCTTTTAAGGATAGGAAATTGGCTCTGCAGATTTTGGGTTTGTGAGTCTCCATAACCATGTGAGCTAATCCGCTATAATAAATATTACATCTGGGGTGCCTGGGTGGCTCAGTAAAAAGAAGCACTAAATCCATCCAATTTTATGGGTGAGTTCTACCAAATGTTCCAGAAACAATGTCCTAACACATCCTGTGAGGACAGCATAATCAAAACAGAGCTAGATTATTAGCACTCCAAATTCAGCAGGATATTAAAAGAAAAATCACCTTGCTTGAGTGAGACTTATAAAAAGTGCCTTCATGATTCAACATTAGGAAGGTACTTTTTATAATATACTACAGTAAAAAATTAAGTGAGAAATAATTTTAATCTTAAAGCTCAAAACTTAAAGTTCAATTGATATTTTAAAAAGTAAAATTTAAGGGGAGATGGAGAGGAGAAGGGAGTTGAGGGAAATTGGAAGGGGAGATATACCATGAGAGACTATGGACTCTGAAAAACCACCTGAGGGTTTTGAAGGGGGGAGGGGAGGAGGTTGGGGGAACCAGGTGGTGGGCATTAGGGAGGGCACGGATTGCATGGAGCACTGGGTGTGGTGCAAAAACAATGAATACTGTTATGCTGAAAAGAAATAAAAATTTTTTTAAAAAAGTAAAATTTAGTAACCATATGTATTTTTTCAATTCTTTGCAAACAAGAAATAGAAGAAAACTTTTGAATATAAAGGAAAAAACACTTCTCTTAGTCAAACACAATCCGGGATGCCCTGCATCAAGGGCTAACCTATAAAATAAAATAAATTTAAATATTCTAAATAAGAAAGCAAAGGTTAGCAGTTGCAGATTACATAACCGTTTACTTAGAAATTGCAAGAACATTTACCTACAAACTGTTAGAAATAACAAACCTGAATTCCTCTCTCCTCCTCGGGCGCCCCGCCCCCCTGCCCCGCCCCCATTGCCCCGCCCTCCACTGCCGGGCTTGCGCGCGGAATTTTGGCGCCTTCGCGTGGGGACGGAGGGAGGAAAGGTGGCAGCTCTGAGCTTCCGCACACCGCTGCGTGGGCACCTGGGCCGCGGTGCCTTCACCAATATGTACGAGCCCGCGGAGGATACGTTCCTGCTGCTGGACACGCTCGAGGCAGCAGCGGCTGAGCTGACAGGGTTGGAGGAGGGCGAGGGTCCCCGCGGGAGAGGGCTCGGGCGTCCTGGAGTGGCAGCCGCGAAGGAGAGTCCGGGAAAGAAGGGATGCTGTCTGCCCCGAGAGGAGGCGGTGTATGCAGACTTGGCGTACATGGATACCAGAACGCCGTTATGGACGATCTGCCTTTAGATACCTGTAATGAGCGGGCCAGGGATCTCTACTTTTGCCAAGGTGTTGTTTTGGTCTCGGGAGCTCCACAGCTCCTTACTACGCCAGCGTGTATCTTTTCCACAAGCCCCCGAGAGCAGTGATGTGATAACACGTTCAAAAACCAAATATTCCGAAAACGTGGCTTATTAATACAAAGTTTTTCGTAAATACTAAAAGTTGCGTGGCATTTAATTTACTCAGTATACAAAAGCACCCTATAGTAAGGGACAGGCACAAAAATGAAGTGAGGTTGTGAGATCATGGCGTGGATAAGTATTTTGAAATCCACTGAACAGCATATTCTGACCTGAACAACTAGCCAGTTAGCCACGTGTGGCTACCGAACCCTTGAAACGTGGCTAGTGCGACTGCAGAGCATAATTTTTCATTTAACTTAAAATTTTAAATAGCTACAGAGCTAGCAGCCTATGGAATTTCCCCTAGCACTTTGTAAATAATAAAATTGACTTGTCGAAGTGCCCCCCATAAATTTTAAATGACGTTAAAAGACTGAATACCTGCATTGTTATTTTTTTAATGGAAGGAATTTGAGTAATTAGATTTATTTAAAGATCAAGACTTGAAACTGGTTATCTCAAGATGAAACAGCGGTCAGGCTTCATAGATCTGTATTTCTGTATTGTGTTTCTCTCTCTTAAACCTGGTCAGATTTTTCCATATATAAAATGCCCCAACGCTTATTTAACCAACTTTTTATTGTAAACGATGGAACTTTGGGATTTACTGGAATGTAGAACAGTATATTTCTTTTTTTTTTTTTTAAGATTTATTTATTTATTTATTTGACAGACATCCCAAGTAGGCAGAGAGGCAGGCAGAGAGAGAGAGAGAGAGAGGAGGAAACGGGCTCCCTGCTGAGCAGAGAGCCCGATGCGGGACTGGATCCCAGGACCCTGGGATCATGACCTGAGCAGAAGGCAGAGGTTTTAACCCACTGAGCCACCCAGGCGCCCCTGGTATATTTCTTTTTGTAATTTGTCTTTTAGTCTCAAGATACCCCAGAAAGATTTACAAGCACAAATTGCATTGCAAAGTATGCTGTGAATGGAGCTGATTTTGTTATAAAGTCAGATTATTTCTGTTCTTGGGATTCTGTTTATGAAAGCATGATAGTTATTTTCAAATAAAAGCCTCCTGGTAAGGTTCAACAGACCTTCCCACAGAATAATAAAGTTTTTTCAGATGATGTGGATTGATTCCAAAAGTTAGAAGCTGCTGGAGTTTATTTTTGGATAGTTTTAGGCGTTAGTAGCCAGCAAGACCTAAATCCCATTAAACCCATTTCTGCGATGGAGAAAGCTAGTGCTTTTGATGCATATGTAGATTATAGGTAGGGAAGTAAATTTAATTGAAGGATAAAATAGAGTGTAATAAAGAATTTATTCAAAAGCATTTTAAAGTTATACTAATATTCTAAGATCAGATTCTGTGATTTTCTCAGTTCAGTGTACAGCTGTACAAATGAATTTTCTTTCCTGCTTTAAATCTATTAAGAGAAAGGGGGAATTTTTTTTTTTCCCTAGGATATGCTAATGGATTTGTGAATGTTATGTACTTTTAAATGATAGAGAAAACATCATAAATAAAGAGTATAATAACTAACCCTATCATTTTAGGGAAGTACTAAACTACTAAACCCTTGTGAGAGGGGTCGATGTTTTTCATACTAATATTTTCAACCCTCAACCTTATTCCATAGTTTTATGTAATGTTTTATAGTAATTAATTGGAAGCCATCTATTTTATGGACCTTAATTACACACCCCAGACAATTCTGAGTTGAACAGTATTAAATGAGCACACAGTGGTTGTCAGAAATTAGTGTGTTTATAAATTTCTTTTGTATTTCCATATATTTGCAGATGAGTGATGCTGGAGAAATACACATTAAAAGTAGATTGAGCGTCATTTTCTGTGATGTATATTTTTATCCTACTATTCTCATTTATTTTATTTTGCTTTTTTAGAGTGGAAATATGCCTTGAAGTAGGATCAGGGTCTGGAGTGGTATCTGCATTCCTAGCCTCTATGATAGGTCCTCAAGCTTTGTACATGTAAGTATAAGTATATCAAATTCATCCACATCTTCCACTAAGAAATTCAGTAGGGGTATGACTGCCTGAGCGAAATCATTTTTGTAAATGAATGGCATATATTTGAAAGGGTCTACTTAAGTGTAGTAAGGACTCAGATTATAAATTATTCTTCCCTAAACATTTTAACTGCATGGCCAAAACTGTTCCATCATACTACATAATCATAGAAGCAACAAAATAATTTTAGGGTATTTCTAAATTTGAAATTTTTTAGGCAAATAGTCTGATTACCAGAAAAAATTGAAAATTACTTAAATTTTTAAGAAAATTTGAGAATATGGAAAGTTTAAAGAAGAAAATAAAAATCACTTCCAATTCTACCACACATGGTCCAAATGTGTTTCTTTCTTTTTTTTCCCATTTCCTATGTTTTTAATACTGTATCATGACTATTTTTCAAAAATTCCTTTTAAATTTCATTTTTGTGGTGGCATAGTATTCATTAGATTCATAATTTAATTCCTTCAGATGTGTATGCATGTATGTGTAGTTTCTACTCATGCACATTATATCAATATAACAATCTTTTTCATTAATATAACATCTTATTTCTTTTTCCTTCACCATTATTAAAGCATTTTCATTTTTTTCTAAATCTGCTTTGTAAAAAAGCAGTGGAACATTTTTAAATTTTTCAGTAATAGGTTGCCTCATGGTCGTAAAATACAGTTTTCTTTCCTTCTGTTTCTAGGTGCACCGATATCAACCCTGAAGCAGCAGCTTGCACTCTGGAGACAGCACACTGTAACAAAGTCCACATTCAGCCAGTAATTACAGACTTGGTGAGCTATTCATCCTTGTCCAATAATATTTAATTTCCTTTTCAAATAAGTTAAGGTTAAGATGATTAGGTCAAAGAAGCTTGAGTGATAAATTAATTAACTTTTAATCCACTAAATAGTATACCCCATAATTTACAAAGTAAATTCTTAACCGAAGTAATTCATCTTATCCAAAATTCAAAGGAAATTTCTACTGTCTTGGAAGGATCAGTCATCTTTTGGTCAGAAGTGACAGAGAATCCAGTTTAAACTGGCTTAAGTAAAGTGTGTGGAGCCACACAGCTGGCTCCAGGAACTCAAATGATATGACAGGCATCTTTTTCTTAGCTCTGAACTTCTCTGTCGGCTCTATTTCTAGGTAGTCTTTTTCTTCTTGGTAAGAAGATACTTGCATGTTTATTTCTCACTTCTCAGCAAACACGTCCCTTATCCTTTCATGGAAAGAAACTCTTTCTATTTAGTTAGTCTTACAAGCCCCAGAATGAGTATTCCTCGGATCATCTTGGATCATATGCCATCTCAAAATCTCTCACTGTGGCCAAAGGGGATTGAAATATGCAGATGACTGGTTTAGGCCTGAGTCATAGTCTCACCCCTGACAGCTGCATTGGGATAACCCCTACCAAGCTAAATGGATTGAGAATGCAAGGATAGAGAATTTACCCATTAGAAATCAAGGAGACGAAATCAGAAGAAAGAGGAGAATGAGGCCTGGACAGGTAAAAAAACACATCACAATTACAGAACCATCATTTTAAGTTACACATATATTTCCCAGTCGCAGTTTTCCTGTGATATTTTCATTAGTAAGACTTGGATAATTTTGGATATTTGTTGTTGTTATAAGTGCTTTTTTGTAAGCAAAAAATCTTAACACCATGTACCAGATAGGGACAAGAAATAAAAATGCTTTCCGTGCTTCTTGATGTGTATTCTTATTGTTAAGAGTATTTAGCTTTTCTGCTTTCTTAAACTCAGAAGTGATTTTTCAGCTTAAAAGGAATTAAGCCAAATATGTAAGAAATTCTTACCTATTAGAAATTGTTATTGCTATTAAAAACTAGATTATCAAGAAAGGTACTCAGGTGATTTACATGGGATCACTGCGAAGGTTTTGCCCTTTAAAATTTTAACTTATTTCTTTATTGTGTCCATGATTAGTGTTAAATATATGGTTTTGGTATAATAATAAAACTTTAGATAAATAAGAAATTCAGAATATCTTTTTTTTAACAGAGGTAGAAACTAGAAAGTCATGTAACTAATAGAGTGATAATTACAGAATTTAAGCCCAGACCATTGAGTCTAAATCTAGAAGTCTCATGGCTGTTTCAGGACAAGGCTCATGGTAGTCCATGCCAGTCAGCTCTTTTGGTGGTTCTAGTGATGGTGACCCTGAATGCTGACAAAGAAAGAAGGAAGAAGGAGGCATTAGCATAGGTATTACGATCCACTTACAAAACTCTGTGTTTGTTTAATATTCAGAACACTAGGCATAGGTTATCACAGCCATGATCAAAATCATTGTTTTAGATAACTAAGCTTACCTGTTTACGAAGTAGTACTTTTATTTTCTTTCTTTTTTAGTTTTAGAAAAAAGACTTTTTTCAGATATGTCATATGGCTTTCCTGACATTCCTAAAATAAACTAAACATAACTTTATCTTTGATTGATTCAGGGTCATTAAAATGAGCATTAGTTACTATTCTGTGCTAGCTGTGATGAGGATTACTCAGGGCTTTCTTCCTTACACTGAGTAGCTAGAGCCTGCAGTGATTTTGAGTTTTGATTTCCTCTCCTCTTTGTCTCTTTTCTCTTGCTTTATGTTGTCTTATTTTACTGTTACCTGTTAGTGGCATTTCCACTCTCTCTTTCCATGTGCTGTTTGCTAGAATACCAAACAAGTGATTTAGTTAAACTTGTATTTAAGCTAAGAGTTCAGGGTCTCTAAATAAGAGCCTCTCATATAAATAAAGTACATTTTGCTATTTGAATTTAAAACTTCTTGTCAGAGGCCTTTTTTGCTTGCTTCCACATTTTTAGATCTGTTCTAATGCTCTGAGACCACCCAAAAGCTGAATGTGGATGGGTGAGGGGTGTGTGTGATTAGACCTTATATCCAGTCTACAGTGACTTTCTCATTTAAATCCATTTTCTTTTTAAACTACATAATTTTCTGTATTTTAATATCAATTTTTTCCTTTATTTAAAATCCATACTGCAATGATTATTAATATATAGTACCTCAGAACCATTTTTTTAAAGATTTTATTTATTTATTTGACAGATAGAGAGCACAAGAGGCAGAGCAGCAGGCAGAGGGAGAAGGAGAAGCAGGCTCTCCACTGAGCAGGGAGCCCGACTTGGGGCTCACTCCCAGGACCATGGGATCATGACCTGAGCCGAAGGCAGCGGCTTAATGACTGAGCCACCCAGGTGCCCCCACCTCAGAGCCATTATAAACAATTACAAAGCAAATTCTTTTTTAGTTTCCTTCTTAACATTTCTGGAAAATTATCTTCTGGACTTTTTTTTTTTTTTTTTTTTTTTACAATGTGAGAAACTTAATTTCTTTATGTAATTGAAAATTGGTTATTTCAAATGTATTTCCTCATGCTGCAGTATCACTACCAAAAGGAACAGCAGATAACTAGTCATCTTCCTACTTGCAGACAAGGGTATTCCTGAATCACTTCCCTCAAAAATGTTACTTTTCACTTTTTAAATGAATAGAGAAAAAAGAGGTACCTCTGTAACACCTCCTCAAAGATACTATTCATGTGTTCTCTTTGAACTTTATAGTTAACAGGCCTATTAAAACGACAAACAGAAATGCTTTTAGAAACCAGGATAAAAGGGAAGTTGTAAGGCAGTGTTTCACACTGTGTGTAAATAGCCCAGTGATGTGCCCAGTACTGAGATGGTATGACTGAGTATTAAATAACTGAATCACATGATGTAAAAGCTCTTTCCTCTCTAACCCTCCTTCAGCCATTTTGATTACATCTGGGAGAAGGTCTCAGTTTTAACACCTTTTAAACACTTGCAAATGTCTCTTTTTTTTCCTCTCTCTTAAAGATTTTATTTATTTACATATTTATGAGGTTCCTTATTAGCGCAGTAGGTAGTGCATCAGTCTCATATTTTATATTTATGTATTTATTTTTTATTTATTTGAAAGTCGTGAGAGAGAGAGCATAAGCAGGACAGAAGGAGAAGGAGAGGGACAAGCAAGTTCCCTGCTGAGAAGCACCCCCCCGCCAACAGTGGGCAGGTGGGGGTGGGGGTGGGGGTGCTTCATGTGGGGCTCCATGTGGGGCTCCATGTGGGACTCCATGTGGGACTCAATCCCAGGACTCTGGGATCATGACCTGAGCTGAAGGCAGATGCTTAATTGACTGAGCCCCCCAGGCGCCCCTCCAAATGTCTCTTTAACAAAGAGGCAGAAGGCCTGCATCACTCTCAGACTGGAAGCAGTAACTATAAGCATGACATATTTTTTAAATTTATATCCCATTTATCCTTGTAGTCATTTCTATTTCCAGGAAGTAATACTGATTTCCCTTTAGAGCAAATTTATTTAACAAAAAAAAAAAAAAAAAAAAAAAGGTCCATTTAAAGAAAAATACTTAGTGAATAATGGTAGGTCTCTATGCATATATGGAAAAATTGTAAGAATGTTGATAAAATACCCGAATACTTCGGACCCTGCCTTGAAGCATTTCAGCTATTCCATCTCAAGAAATAGCCTCAGGGGGCTCCTGGTTGGCGCTGTTGGTTAAGCACAGTTGCTAGGTGACCAACTCTTAATTTCAACTCAGGTCATCATCTCAGGGTTTGTGGGATGGAGCTCCACATCAGGCTCCGTGCTCAGTGGGGAGTCTGCTTCCTCTTCCTCTGCCCTGTTCAGGCATGTGTGCGTGTGCGCATGCTCTGTCTCTCTCTCTCAAATAAATAAATCTTAAAAAAAAAAAAGAAAGAAAGAAAGAAAGAAAAAAAGAAAGAAACAGTTTTAGAATTCATGAATGAGAGTCTGTACAAAGTGGTAATTGAAGGAAATGGCTTTAGGGGTGAGAGCCCATCCAGATACTGTGTTTTTACTTTACTGTGCCTGTGACAGTGCAGGGTGGCATGACGAGACATGATTTTGTGAGTATGTATATAATTTAGTCATCAGAGGAACCAAAGGAGTACTTTAAATGGCATTGTGCCCCGAAAGCACTTTGTTTAAAAAGACACTTTTGTTGTGGGTTCACAGAAAATTGCACCCAATGGTTTAAAGATTTACAAAATGCCAAACAACTGAGATTTTCAGTATCTCTTCCACATTTTTCAGTCCGCTCTTTGATATCTAATTGTCCCAGCCAATACATTTATTTATGTATCTTTATTTTATGAGTAAAGTAGAAAGCAAATGTGTGTGTATATATATGTGTGTGTGTGTGTGTGTGTGTGTGTGTGTGTGTGTATCTATTTTTATACATATGTATTTTGGGATGTTTTTTGTTATCTCATAAAACATTTCTCTTGGTTACAGAAAATAAATGTTTAAGTTAGAGCAATAGGTTTAAAGCATATGTATATCCATATAGAACATAGGAGAGATTGCTTCCTTATTTAATCTTCCAGAAGTGAACCCAGAGTATAAACATATGAGCTGTTGAAAAGCAGAGGCTTTGTATACATTTTGTGTTCATTCTGGTAAATAGTTTAATTTCCTGTTTTTAGGTAAATGCATATAACCTATATCTGAAAGAAAATGTAAAAATATTTATCTCTGTCTACAATTTTAGCCCTCTAATACATTTTTCTCTAAAAACATGGGAAGAAAGTATTTTTAAAGATTTATGTATTTATCTATTTTAATTCTGAGCCTGGTTTGAAATTCTGACTATTGAAACATTTAGGTCAAAGGCTTATTACCAAGATTGAAGTTGATCTTCTGGTGTTTAATCCCCCCTATGTAGTGAATCCACCTGAAGAGGTAAGACGGGTAACAAGATTTAATTATTAATATTTTCAGCTATTTTCTTTATAAAATCAAATGAACTCATTATATGACATTAGTCAGCTGCTGATTAACACAAACTGGTCTGATATTACTCATAATTGTCAATAGTTAAGTATGTTAGTAGACAAAGGAAAGGAATCTCAAAGTAATGGAAATACGGTGACCCATATTATCCTTAAAATTCCTATCAAAATCAAGCCATATGTTTAAATTTGTGTGTGTGTCCCCTTTATCATGAATGGTAAATTTGCAAAACAATATTTTTAATCATCCTTAAATTCATTACAGGAATTCTTTCTGAAAGTCAACAATTTCCTCCTTTCACAAGTGTGGGGGGGCGCTGATTCTTATTTCAGGTAGGGAAAAGAAACATCTTGAAATATATGATTTGGAAAATCTCAATAATGAAGAGGTAAATCATATCTGAATTTAAAGAGAGAAGGTCAAGGCAGACAAAGTTTAATAATGAACTAAGGCCAGCTTTCCTTGAACTTTTCATGATCCTGTTTTATTCATCAATGAATCATGGCAAGGCTGATAAATATTACATTGTCCTCTGCCAAGATAGCAAAGTCTGTGTAGCTGCTATTACTACTAAGGGCAGCTAAGCAACTAAGAACTTGTTGCTCCTCTGACTAGGAACTCCTATGAAAAGGAAAGTCATTGTTACAAGGTTAACAGAGATTGAAGCCAATGCAACTTAATACAACTCTTTAGGAAGGGACTTTGTGAATAAATCTCGAGAATGATAAAAATGTTTCAGTCCAGGGATGCCTGGGTGGCTCAGTGAGTTAAGCCTCTGCCTTCAGCTCAGGTCATGATCTCAGGGTCCTGGGATCAAGTCCCGCCTTGGGCTCTCTGCTCAGCAGGGAGCCTGCTTCCCCCCCTTCTCTCTCTCTGCCTGCTTCTCTGTCTACTTGTGATCTCTCTCTGTCCCTGACTAAATAAAAATCTTTAAAAAAAAATGTTTCAGTCCAGTAATTTCAGTCTTTGAGATATAATTTAAGAAAATCATTCAAGGGACGCCTGGGTGGCTCAGTCAGTTGAGCCTCTGCCTTTGGCTCGGGTTGTGATCCCAGGACTCTGGGATGGAGTCTTGTGTCAGACTCCTTGCTCGGTGGCTTCTCCCTCTGTCTCCCGCTCCCCCTGCTTGTGCACTCTCTCTTGCTGTCTTTCTCTCTGACAAATAAATAAGTAAATCTTAAAAAAAAAAAAAAGAAAGAAAGAGAGTAAAAGAAAAAATCATTCAACAGTAGAATAAAAGTTGGTGTTCACAAAATATGCTTATTGCATGTTTATTTATGATGGCAAATAATATGAACCTATATATGTAACAGAGGAAATGCAGTTAAGTAAATCATGGTCTATCAGGTCTACAAACTTCCGGCAAGACTAGTGAATGAAGAGGAGATTATGGGAACATGGGGACACGAATGGGCTTCCTTTCTCCCACATTTCCACTACTAAGCTACATACTTGCTTCCACTACTAAGCTACATACTTGCTTCTCCTGAGCTGCTGGAACATGGAGATGATTGAGAGGAGGCAGGACCTCTGCTCTTTCACAGTCCCAACAGCGAGACCTAGTGTCATAATTCCCATGAGCTGAGCAGTTAGCTGGACAGCAGAATCAAAGTGTAGGACAATGAAGATTTCCTTGAGCTTTGAAAACATGTTTTACAAAATAAAACATTAAGAAATGAATTAAAAGAGAATCTGGTCTCTGTCAAGACCTAATCGGTGTTCTGGAAACCAGATGAAAGATTTTAGGGCACAGCGCATGAAGATAAAAAGAAGGAAATCATGAAGGCAAAAGATAAGAGACTTAGAGTTTAGATCCAGGAGACATAATATAAAAATAATGGGAGTTTGTGCATCTAAACCATTGTGGCTGTACTTACTGGTATATCTAGAAACAGGAGCTGAGGTACTTCTGGTATGTGCCCGGGAGCCATGAAGGATCAAGAGCAGGCCCAGCAAGGCTCAGGTAGCAGGCAAGCAGCAGACCATCAAACATGACTCCTCCCTGGAAAGATGGAAACACTCCCTCTGTGGTCTGTAAGAATGTGTCTGGTGCCAGGAGATCTTCCCATAGGGGCATTTCTAATGTAAGCAGATAAACCTGGCTGAGCTTCCCTTGGGAGGCATATAAACAGGGTCTAGCACAGAGGGCTCCTAGTCGAGAATAATGAGAGACAGACTTATCACCATACACTCTGTCCACAGAGCATTTTACCTGATGAAACGTCCGTAGAATGGGCTCCGCCAAAATACAAGGGTAAACCAAGAAGAGGAAGACAAGAGCCCCAGAAAAAGAAGTAATTCTAGGAATGCCAGGAAAGAGAAGTCTCTAGGAAGAAAGTCTTGACAGAAAACAGAGGAACTGGTAAGTTCCCTAACATAATTTGTGGAAAATTGTATCGGGACGTTTATGATAGATATGGGAATAATTTAAAATAGATATAAAAAGGGGCGCCTGGGTGGCTCAGTTGCTTAAGTGTCCAACTCTTGGTTTCGGCTCAGGTCCTGATGTCATGGGTGGTACAGTCCTGCCAGCATGGGACTCAGCGGTCAGCAGGAGGCTTCTTGGATATTATCTCCCTCTGCCCCTTCTCTGCTCCGTTGCTCTCTCTCTAAAACAAATAAATGAATCTTTTAAAAAACTTAGATGCAAAAAAATTTTAGCAAATGAATGCATCAGGTGCTCATTGATAGCTACATAAGATAGGATGCTTTCACATTATAAAATCTTAGGCAGCCATTAAAAGAGTAAATCAGAACCATACCTGATCATATGAAGAGTTCATCTGAAGGTATTGTCGAATAAGAAAAGCAAGATAATGGGGGTAAAAATAGAGAATATAATTCTGTCTTTGTAAAACGGACAAAAAAGAAAAAACTGTGTGTGTGTGTGTGTGTGTGTGTGAGAGAGAGAGAGAGAGAGAGAGAGATGGGGAAGGAGCAGACAAGCAAAACAGTAAAAAGGGAAAGTGCAATTTTTTTAAAAGCAGGTATAATGAATGTAATTCTCTTATTTATATAATAATATATGTATAAAGTTATAGGTATAAAGAAATTTACATTAATGAAGAGATGTATACCATTTAATTGAATAAAAACAGTAAGCATGATTGTATACAATTAATTTAAACTAAACTACGGACAAAACCGATGAAAGATATAGAAAGAAAATAATTGTTAGGGTTAAAATAGTTTTTGAATGGTTTCTTCAAAATATTCTTTAGTTTTGAAAACAATATACAATGATAAAAATCTAAACATTTTTAAGACCTCATGAAATCTCATGGGTTTTGCTTCTATGATATAATGAAATTGTTACATGAAGAAATGCTTTGGTGAGCCTTTATGTATTAAATGGGTTCCTTAAAAAGGTCTATACAATTCATACTTTAATCTAGAAGAGAGCCAGATTAAGTGGGACATGTTGAAACTAACTTCCTGCAAAGTAGATCTCTTATAATGTAAGAGCTCCCTTTTAGTTTCTTCCTGATTGTTCTGTATTAAGTATAAGAATCACTTATGTCTATCAATATAAACACTGCATAAATAGTAACAACTATTACTAAGCACTTGATATGTGAAGAGCAGTGTTTTCAAACTTCAAATATATTTCCTCCATTATTCCTAGCAATGGAAGAAATTAATTTGTTATCATTTTTCTACTTTCACAGTTGAAACTATCATTTTTCTGATTTTACAGGTAAGGGAGAAAACTAATTCACAAAAATGACAAACTTACATAAGGTCACAGGGCTAGGAAATGGTGGGGCTCAGATTCAACTTTTCTGCTTCCTGGACAGCAGTAAAATACAAAGTATATACTTGTTTGGTGAATGTTACTTGTCAGAAAGATTCTTTGTGTGATTCTAAATGTAACTTGAATCAAAACAAAACAGTCTTTTCTAAATGGTCTCAGGTAGGAGGTCATGGAGTAGAAGCAGCTTGGGCTGGTGGCAGAAATGGTCGGGAAGTCATGGACCAATTCTTCCCATTGGCTGCAGATCTTCTGTCACCAAGAGGATTATTCTATCTAGTTACCATCAAAGAAAACAATCCAGGTAATCCAGACCAGTTTATCTTTAACCACTTACTTTGCTGAAAGCAAAAGTTAATATGTTAAAGACTATAAAGTAACCTGACATACTATAAATAGAATCACTGACAAGAGCTCACACAAACGTAACACGCATATTGAAAGAAGAGAGAGATTTTTAAGATATAGTTTTTTCTTGTTTTAGAAAGTATAATTATTTTTAAGGGGGGAGGGCAGTTTTTCCCCTAATTGATAAACTAATAATTCAAACACAAAATCTGTAATATCCTCTTTTAACACCTCACCCTGAATATTATGAATTTTCTCTCCACATTGTAGTCTTCTCCCTCCATATTGTAATTTTCATGCCCTTAACAATTCTGCTATGTACCTTCAGTTCGTGTGAAGTTTTGTTATGGATATAGCTCATGGTATGGATTTTTAGATCTTGGTTTTCAGATGACTCCATAACTAAATTGATATCTTTCATCTCTTTCAGTACAGAAGTTTGATTTTCTTCTTATACCTTACATCCTTAGCCCCTCAAATCACATCACGATTACTAAGTTTTCCTTTTATTGTAACTCCATTTTCTTAATTCAATCTTTTTACTATTACTTACTTACAAAAGGGAAGGTGTTGCTTTTTTCAATATGCCTGAAAGACATAAGCTGCTTCATTTACTTGCACTGTTTAGTGTCACTGTACAGTTTGCCCTACTTTTATTGACTTTTTTCATCCCAGAGGAAGTGTGGAAGGCCAGGATGGGAGCAAAGCAACTAAACTAATTATTTGCTATAATGACAAATGTAATTAATGTTTAAATCCAGTGTAGCCACCACTGCAAAGCAAGGCCATTCAGTCTGATTAGAGTTCTCCATGATACCTTGAAAATGCAGGTGCTTCCATTTGACCGAAGTCAGTTTCAATAGAAATTTACTTGGTATACATTATTTTCTCAGATGAGTAGAATTTGTAAATAGTCTGCATTTACAATCTTACTGAATTGTTTAACGATCATACACTCTTCACCAGATGATTTTGATTTTACCTTTTGTATTAATTTTTATTCTAGAAGAAATTTTGGAAGCAATGACAAGAGGTCTACAAAGAACTATTGCACTTTCCAGGCAAGCAGGCCAAGAACTCCTTTCAGTCCTGAAGTTCACCAAGTTCTGACTTACAGTGTGTGCTGTGTATTATGCTGTATATGTATATATTGATAATATATATTATATTGAATATATATATGAATATATATAGAGAGAGAAGCTGAATGTATTTGGCATATTTTGAAACTGAAGTCATTTCTTGGTTAACAAGTGAAATTGTCAGGTTGTATAGAAAAAGGGAAGAGGGGTGCCTGGGTGGCTCAGTGGGTTAAGCCTCTGCCTTTGGCTCAGGTCATGGTCTCAGAGTCCTGGGATTGAGGCCCGCATCAGGCTCTCTGCTCAGCAGGGAGTCTGCTTCCCCCTCTCTCTGCCTGCCTCTCTGTCTCCTTTTGACCTCTCTGTGTCAAATAAAAAAATAAAATCTTTAAAAAAAAAAAAAAAAGAAAGAAAGAAAGAAAATGATGGGAATAACACAGCATAGGTAGGTAGGTAATCACTCTTATGGAAATAGTTGCATAAGTGCTAGTAAATGCATATATGATATATGTTATTTGCATTTTATATATAAAATCTGAACATGAGTGATGTATCCAGCCACTAAACATGAGTCAGGTCTGAAGGTGTTCCTAATATACCATTAAGTGAAAAAAAAATTACCAGACAGTTCAGTACTGTTGTATACATGTGTGTATACATGTGTGTTTTATTTTGAAACCCAGCAGAGAGGGTACGTGTTTATGCGAACATAGGGACGTCTCAGACGATACATGGCAGAAGGGAACAGGGGACTCTGCTCTTTTATCGTAGCATTTGCACAATGATAACATATGACTTGTTTATTTATAAAATGTTTTCATTTAAAAATTATTTTTAATTTACTTTCAGTTGATTATTGTCTCCATTCTATTTCTATTATTTAGAATGCCTTCTGTCTCCATGTTTCTCCCTGGTCATATTTTTCCTGGCTTTTATCCTTTATCATATATTTCTGTTTTCTTCTTGCCTATATGTGTAGGTTCAAAGTGACCAGAATCTAGAATTTATTTTTAACTGGCTAGGAGTGCCTGGGTGGCTCAGTTGTTGAGTGTCTGCCTTGGGCTCCAGTCATGATCCCAGGGTTCTGGGATCTAGCCCCAAATCCCCCATATCGAGCTCTTTGCTGGATGGGCAGCCTGCTTCTCCCTCTCCCACTCCCCCTGCTTGTATTCCCTTTCTAGCTGTCTCTCTCTTTGTCAAATAAGTAAATAAAATCTTAAAAAAGGAAGAAAACAAAATAATAATAACTGGGCCACAGAGTCAACTGGAGAAGCTTTTGAAATTTATAAATTCCTAAGCCTGACCATAGACCCATGGACTCCTTTGCTGAACAGACCTGAAAATGGCATCTTTTAAAATGTGCTTCCCAGTGTTCCTTAAGTAGTATGCCAAACTTTAGAACTATTGTTTTAAATTGCATTATTATTTAATGCTTAGGACAATGCACAGAAAGAGTGGAATTACACTCCTTTGATGTTCAGAGAGGTCAGATAACTTGTTCAAAGAAGCACAGTAGTTAAAGGATTAACCAGTATGGCAGCACTCAGCCATAGATCTGACTCCCAAGTGCCTTCTTTCAATTTGCTTATACTGCTTTCAGCAGTAAAGATGTCTAAATTAGTATTTACTTGGATCTAATATCTGTAAATGTATACCCCTTCCCAGAAATAGTCGTCTGAAATGTTACAATTTAAAAAAAAAAAGGGTTAAAAAACTTAGAACTTTATTGTGGGTTTTAGTTATAATTTTGGAGAATGGGGTCTTGAGTATTTTTAGATAATGTTTGAAATACTTTTAAATTCCTATAGAGGACTTCTATCAACATAGATTAAAAAACGTAGAAATGATACATAAATGACCGCCATGCTTCTGAATAATTCATAGTTCAAAAAATAATAATTGGCATTTTTAAAATTACTAAATGATAAGAAAATTTCAGTATCAGAATTTAGGGAATGCAGTGGAAGTAAAACTGAGAATGAAATTTACAGCCTTAAGTGCTTACTTAAAAAAAAGAGAGAGAGCGCGCTCAGGATGAATATATTAAGTGTCCAATTTGAGAAGTTTAGAATATGTTCAAGAAGAAAATAGGGACTATAATAAACATAAGAGCAAAAGTCAATTTTAAGAGACAATGTCAAAGGGTGAAATTTGAAAAAAAAATGTTTATTTTAATAAAAAGAAAAGGCACAAATGGGAAGATGATGCTACGAACACTTTGATGCCAGTAATTTTTAAATGGAGATGAACTGGATGATGTCCTAGAGCAGTGGTACTCAAGCTTCAGCATTCTCCCAGAATCCTCTGAGGGATTTGTTAAACCACAAGATTACTGTTAAGGCACCGCTGGTGTTTCTTATTCAGCAGGACTTGAGAATTTGCATTCTAACAAGTTCCCAGGTATGATAGGTTTAAATAATTGTCCCTAAAGATATCAGGTCCTAATACTAGGTAAATACTATCTAGGTAAATACTAGGTAAATACAGGTAAATACTATCTATATGGCAAAGGGTGACTTACTTTTTAAGACAAAAGATGTAGTTAAGGATCTTCAGAGGGAAAGACTATCCTAGATGATCTGTGTGAGTCCTAAATGCAATCACAAGTATATCCACTTATATGGACAAGAGGAAGAGGAAGATGCCTTCATAGAGGAGGAGAAGGTGACGTGACCATGGAAGCAGAGGCAGGAGTGCTGTAGTCAGGGAATGTCAACAGCCACCTTCTCTGGAAGAGATGAGAACAGATTCTCCTCTAAAGCCTCTGGAGGAAACATGGCCATGTTGTCATCTTGACTTTGGCTCAGTGAAACTGATTTCAGACTTGGCTCCAGAACTGTGAAAGAATATATTTCAATTGTTGGAAGCTGCCACACTTGCTGTAATTTGTTACAGGAGCCACAAGAAACTAACACACCAATTGATACTGATGCTGCTGGTCTCAGAGAAAAAAAAGAAAAAAAAAAGCTTACCAAAACTAATGATAAGATATTTAACAATATCTTCTCCCATTCTGTAGATTGTCTTTTGGGTTTGTTGACTCTTTGCTGTGCAGATGCTTTTATCTTGATGAAGTCTCAACAGTTCATTTTTTTGCCTTTGTGTCCCTTGCCTTTGGAGACATGTCTAGTAAGAAGTTGCCGCAGCTGAGGTCACAGAGGTTGCTGCCTGCGTTCTCAAGGACTTTGATGGATTCCTGTCTCACATTTAGGTCTTTCATCCATTTTGAGTCTATTTTTAGGGTATGGTGTAAAGAAATGGTCCAGTTTCATTCTTCTACATATGGCTGTCCCATTTTCCCACCACCATTTGTTGAAGACGTTGTCTTTTTTCCATTGGATATTCTTTCCTGCTTTGTTGAAGATTTGGTTGACAACAGGGTTGAGGGTCCATTTCTGGGTTCTCTATTCTGTTCCATTGATCTGTGTGTCTTAATTTTTGTGCCTGTCTTGATGATTACACTTTTGTAGTAGAGCCTGAAGTCCAGAATTGTGATGCCACCAGTTTTGGTTTTCTTTTGCAATATTCCTCTGGCTATTCAGGGTCTTTCCTAGTTCCACACAAAATTTGGCATTGTTTGTTCCAGCTCTGTGCAAAATGTTGATGGTATTTTGATAGGGATTGCATTGAATGTGTAGATTGCTCTAGCTAGCATAGACATTTTAACAATGTTTGATCTTCTAATCCATGAACGTGGAATATTTTTCCATTTCTTTGTGTCTTCCTCAATTTATTAATAAGTGTTCTATAGTTTTCTGAGTACAGATCCTTTAACTCTTTGGTTAGGCTTATTCCTAGGTATTTTGTGGGTTTTGCCACAATTGTAATCAGGATCAGTTCCTTAATTTCTCTTTCTTCTGTCTCAGTGTATAGAAATGCAATTGATTTCTGTGCATTGATTTTATATCCTGCCACTTTGCTGAATTACTATATGAGTTCTAGCAATTTTGGGATGGAGTCTTTTGGGTTTTCTACATAGTTTATCATGTCATCTGTGAAGAGTGAGAGTTTGACTTCTTCTTTGCCAATTTGGACGCCTTTTATTTCTTTTTGTTATCCGATTGCTGAGGCGAGGATTTCTAGTACTACGTTGAACAACAGTGGTCAAATAAAGGGCTAGTATCCAAAATCTGTAAAGAACTTATCAGACTCAACACACACAAAAACCCAAATAATCCAGTCAGGAAATGGGCAGAACAGATATTTCTCCAAAGGAAACATACACATGGCCAACAGACACGTGAAAAAGTGCTCAATATCACTCAGCATCAGGGAAATACAAATCAAAACCACAATGAGATACCACCTCATACCAGTCAAAATGACTAAAATTAACAAGTTAGGAAATGATAAATATTGGCAAAGATGCAGAGAAAGGGACAACTTCTTACCTTGCTGGTGGGAACACAAGCTGGTGCAGCCACTGTGAAAAAGAGTATGGAGTTTCCTTAAGAAGTTAAAAATAGAGCTACCCTGTGAACCAGCAATTGCACTAGTAGGTATTTACCCAAAGGATACAAACAGTGATCCGAAGGGGCACCTACCTCCCGATGTTTATAGCAGCAATGTCCACAATAGCCAAACTATGGAAAGAGCCCAGATGTCCATTGACAGATGAATGGATAAAGACGATGTGATATATATATATATATATATTACTCAACCATCAAAAAATGAAATCTTACCATTTGCAATGACATGGATGGAACTAGATGGTATTATGCTAAGCAAAATAAGTCAATCAGAGAAAGACAATTATCATATAATTTCACTCATATGTGGAATTTAACAAACAAAACAGAGGATCATAAGGAAAGGAAAGGAAACATAAAATAAGACAACATCAGAGAGGGAGACAAACCATAAGAGACTCTTACCTATAGGAAACAAACTGAGGGTTGTTAGAAGGGAGGTGGGTAGGGGGAAGGGCTAACTGGATGATGCGATACAATTAGCACTGAGTGTCCTATGCAACTGGTGAATCACTGAATTCTACCTCTGAAACGTATGCTAATTAATTGAATTTAGATAAAATAAATTTTTTTAAAAACTAACAGGAAATAACAAGACTGAATAATTATATGCTTATTATGAACTCCCCCTTGAAAAAGTTTGAACGTTCAGGTACAGATCGTTCTACAAATGTGAGTTTTACAACATTTTCAAAGACCAGATTATTTCAGGTTTATACAAGATCTTCCAGAGAATCAAGAAAGAGAGCCTACTTCCTGGAGTAGTGAGGGTAGGCTGACTGCTGTAGCAATCTCCAAATCTGTATGGCTTAAGAAAATAAACAAGATAAAAGTGCTTGCTCAGGTCACTGACCAGAATGGCTGTGGGAGGAGAGGACAGCAGAGCTCTACTGCTGGCAGTTAATGCAGGAACCCAGAATTCCCCATCCTGTAACACCACCATTTCCAACACAAATTTCCAAAGTTGGAGGATGACCCATGAGAGGTTTTTATGGGCTGGTTTTATAAGTGACCTCCTCACTTTCTCTGAATTACATTGGCCAGAATGCTGACATACTACCCCAGCCTAATTGCCAAGGTCTGCCAAATTAATTTAGCCATCTCAGGAAAGAGAGGAGATGAAAGTATGAGGCGGAGCATGAGCAGCTCTTGCTCTCTGGAGAGAGTTGTCCATCATCATTCTCTGTGACTCAGTTCTGCCTTGTCTGTTCTTCCCCAAGG